>JAYXIM010030702.1:0-35018 GCA_037575425.1 Anastrepha fraterculus
CTGATACTACATCGAAATAGGGCTGCCATATAGTGTCAGATGTGATTGGCAACAATACGTTTATAATACGTTCACATATGCATTAATCACCTATAAATCCACGAAATTAAGCTACCCGTTCACATATGGCAGATTACCTGCAAAATCTAAAATCAGCTGTCAATACTGCTTTGAGAGATTTTTCTTCACAGAAATTATTTTGGTGGAATATTTCAGTGTTTTTGGTTTCTTTAATTATAATTAATGATATGAAGAAAATACAAGGTGAAGGAATAGCTAATTTAATTGCGCAATTGGCTGCTAATAATAAACAGTTGGAGGAAATCCGTATGCGACGTTTACTGAGGTGGCAAAAAATTATGGCAGCAATACGCATAGGAAATTCTATATTACATTTTATAATAAGTAATGAGAGGACAAAACTTTTATGGACACACACTTCTTTCTGTAAAATGAATCGCTAATTAATAATATTTAAGAAACATTTTATTAGAATTATGCTTAAAGACCTGTTTGCTTTGCCGGCATCCATTTCATTTAGTTTTTATTTTGATGTTTCTCCTTACATTCGTAATAATAACTATCGATAACACAGAAAACAAACGGTTGTAGGTCAATAAGTATCGTTATTATCTGGGATTATTTTATAATCTCAGATTTTGGGAGAGAAATTTGGTATGGGAAATCGCGCTTTTTAATTACGGATTTTGAGTTAAGCGCCAAAAAGTAGATCATCTACTTATATGTGAACCTATTATTATGAATTTGTTACGTTTTATCCAAATAAAAACGTCTCTCGATAATTCCTCTCAGTTCAATTACTGCACTGTAAAATAAAAACCAGAAATTAATGGCAACACACTGGCTTCCTTTATTTTCACCACTTTATCGCTTTACTATTTGTTTACACGCTCACACGCTTCACTTAAGACTGCTTCTTTATGCGCATATGCCTCTGCTTATCTATCGTAATTTCTAAATTGTTATTTGTTTCGCCATCTGAATTGTTTTAGTATCTCGCTCGCGCAGTATTGCCACAATTGTTTCGTGAACATTCGAGTTTCATAAAAATACAATGCGCTTTCGTTTAATTTTATGTTTCCTTCGTCGGCGTCGAAAACGTCAAATAGACGGTCTAAGGAGTTTAAGCAAGCAATGTTTCAAAACGTAAAGCGCTAGTTATAATCGAAGAAACCATGAAGGAATTATTAGATATCACCAAACTTTGTGAGCGTCATTCGTAAACAAAAAACAGCTGACAGCTGTGACGCTATTCGTACCATAAATTTTTGCTTTTTGTTTGTGTTCTGTTAAATGCTGAAGAAAAACTAAACAAAAATGGTCAAATAGGTTCTCTAGTATTTATAACTATCTCAAGGTTAGCGCTAAAACAACGGTAAGATTTTCTATTTATGTCTCTCTTTCCGCTACTTAAACCTTTTCTTAATTATTGTGTTACGTTTGTTATTATTTGCATTTTAATGTTTCTTAAGGGCCGAGATATCGCTTTTGATATGATTCGGGTAAGCAAAAATCTGGATCTGGATTAAGAATATATTAAATATGTCATCTTAATGCTCAAGGCCACCATCTGAAATCGATGCATTCAGAAATACCTTGCGTGTATCTGAGATAAAGCCTAGAAGCATAACCCCACATCCGCATCTTTTACTAAACGCGTCTTAACATCTATCAAATTTCCGTTTTGACTTTGACCCGTTTTCTCATGTGTGCTGTCTCAACACTTCATTGCCAAAGTGGTATCAAGCAAATCGATTGCTGCATTCGCAAATGGAAATTTAGGGCCTTCGGAAACGGGTCGTTTCGTCCTCGTATCCTCATCGGCATTACATAATTTTTTAAGTGAAACTTCTTAGGCGTCGATGGACGAGCGAGAATGGAGAGTAAAATTTCAAGGCCATGCAAGGTTTTGGGAATTTTCGTTCCGCGAGAAAGAAAAAAGATATAACGTAGAGGAAAAGAAGAGAGAGAGCTATAACTAATATATTATCTCTTAGATACACTTTAGGCTATTTTTCCTGTAATCTCTGCAAATGTTGTGAATTTATTTAGATATATATATCTTTCTCTCTCTCTCATTTTCCCTCGGGTCTCTCCCTCTTTCTTTGTCTGCCTTGAAAGTTTCACTTCTGTTACGTGTACTACGCTACACGCACTTTTTTCCAAATTTCTAAAAATTAGCAACATTTTCTAAGAAATATGACACCAATTACACTTATATTTTGTTTGTAATAACTACTTGTTTATTTAAGAGGAGAAACCGGTTTAGATCGATTAAAAAATCGATTTTTTTATTGCATAAATCGCTAGTATAACTACTCAAGAATATGTGGTAAAAATTTTAAAGCGATATTCGCATTATTCCCGATTCTATGAGCACGTAAGTGACTGCCCGCCGGTTCCGCACTGTAGCGCGCGTTAGTTAGAACAACGTTTTTCTCGAAACTAATTTTTTTCAACTGGTGGGAATTCTAGCTTAAAAAGTTATCGACCAATCGTTCTAAAATTTTTCGGGATTTTTTGTTAATTCAATTCTAATCTATATGAACCTAATTTTGGGATTAGATTATTATTTAAAATATGGTTTTTACAGCAAAAGAGATGAAAAATATGGTATAAAAAACTACTTTGTGTTCAAACGCCTCAAAAGCATGCAATTTTCAATATTTTTTTACCACAATTAGGTTCATATTCTTAGGAAATACGTTGTTAATAAAAAAAGAAATTGCTGTTGATTGCAGAGAAAAATTGCAACTTCAGGAATTCTCACCAGCGAGACACTCGGATGGCGATCGTCCATGGACAGCACGCTCTAACGCCACTATCTCCCGCGGAAATAGCTTCAAAAAAATTTAAAAGTGTACCTAAAAATATAAATAAAATATCCTATAAACTCAAACAATTTCTGATTATTCCTTCTTTGTTCAAAAAATTCTCGAAAAAAACCAGAATTTTGACCTCCTAACCCGGTTTCCCCCCTTAAGTATAAAACAAACAGGAACTAGTCGAAGGCCTTTAGCTGCTAGTGCTAGAATTTAAATTTTAATTTGTAATTTAGTTACTTCTTTAAATAATAATAATAATAATAATAATTAGCTGTTCTGATCAAACATATTGACATCACAGTGAACAATTATAGGTGCCGCACCATAACGCCGTAACCATAGCAGTATGTATCTATTAATAAAACTTTGAGTATTAGAAATGAATGACGAAAAAATAATTGACTTCATAGAAAATTATCCGTGTTTTTATAACAAAATGCAAATGTTGTCATTAATTCTACTTCAATATGAGCTGTTTATGGTTACGGCATGACTAGTCGATGTTATGTATATGTAGATCTAGACTACAACCTGTTGAATGTCATGCCTAGAGAATAGTTGTGGGCTCAAGGCGAATTCAAAACATATTATTATTTATTAATAAATTCGCCTTGATTTGAAATAAACACACAAGGTAAGGTCGCTATAGCAGCTGATTCGCTGCTTTGAATATAAAAGTTCCCGTCTTCTCTATTGTTACATTATTTGTTTTTTTACATTCTCATCGAAATTTTGGTATTCGAACAACCAAATTATGAACAACCTCCTATGAATTCGCTTTATAAACATATGTATAAACATATATTTGCATAATGCTACATACATATGCACAAGTATGAATAAGTCAACATAACTGTTGCAACTGTTTAAAAAACAAACTGTACACAAGATTAATACTATTCGACGAATTTCGGGTGCCATTTTGAAAATAAAAGGGCTGCCAAGTAGGTATCTTTCCATATACATTCTTTCAAAAATAATGGGGAAGTTTCATACTATTGCAACATAACATTTATATAGAATATTCTATACGGTTAAAGAAACAAACACATATGTAAAAATGTGTTACAAAATTTCGGTACACACATTTTCAAGTATTTTTTGGTATAGTATAATATAATAAATCAAAATATATGGCATCTCTAGGAAGCTAGTGAAGCCTTTTGGCGTGGCTGGATTCTACGCGGTATTCATTTCCTTTCGTTTTGTGATACGCAGAAGTCTAACTTTTTACTTTTTTTTTTTTGAAGATGGATAAGTTAACAAATGCTGGACGCTCAAGAGGTCGTGGTCGAGCCTCTAATCCTCATCAGCCTCGTGGCGATGCACGAAGCCGTCGAACTGGTCAACCAGGACTGCAAGCGGAAGCTAGTGGTGGTCCAGGTCCTTCAAGAAATTTGCCACAAGCACCTCCAACGTCTGCTTGGGGACAACCCTTACCAGGTGTAGCGCGTGGTTCAACTATTGCACCAAAACCAAGCTGTAGTACTGCTCCCGTTCAGCAACGTCCGGCTGCACCAGTTATGCAAGGCCGAGCAACTGCTCACAGAGGAGCTCCAATAGGTGATGCACCAGTTGTTAAGGAAGATTCCCGTGGAGCAGTGCGTGGGAAGCGTGTGTTACATGAGGTAGTATCTTCGCGCCCAAGCACCTGTATTACCAAAACAGGCTGTACTGGAAAGAAAGTTGTGATCCAGACTAACTATTTTCGAGTTTTAAAAAAACCGCAATGGTCCATTCACCAATACCGGGTGGACTTTGCTCCTGACGTCGACATGATACGCTTAAGACGTGCCTATTTAGCTCAACATAAGGAAACATTCGGTGGATACATATTCGATGGCACTATGTTATTTTGTACAAAGTACTTAGAAAAGCCACAAATGGAGCTTTTAACTAAAAATCGTGAGGGTGAAACTATCCAAATAAAAATTAAACACGTTGGGCAATTGGAAGTGACTGATTCGCAGCAGCTACAAGTGCTAAATCTTATTTTACGTCGTGCTATGTCAGGGCTGAATTTAGAACTTGTTGGGCGTAGTTTCTTTGATCCGAAGGCAAAGCATTGTCTAAACAGTTTCTACCTCGAATTATGGCCTGGATATCAAACTTCAATACGCCAACATGAGCAAGACATTCTCTTATGTGCTGAAATTGCTCATAAAGTAATGCGCACTGATACGTTATATAAAATTCTACAAGATTGCGTCGGTAAACCAGACTTCCATGATGCTTTTAAAAGAGAAGTCGTTGGAACAATAATCCTCACCGACTATAATAATAAAACATATCGGATAAATGACGTGGATTTCCAACAATCGCCCAAGTCGAAATTTGCAACCAAAGAAGGAGAAATTTCGTATATTGACTATTATAAAAAACGTTACAATATTAAAATATCAGATGCAAACCAACCACTCTTGATGTCTCGCCCAACTGAACGTGATATACGTGGTGGCATAGACGACTTCATTATGTTAATTCCTGAGTTATCACGCGCAACTGGACTTACTAACGCTATGAGAAGTAACTTCAGCTTGATGAGGGCAATGAGTGAATTCACCCGTTTGGCCCCTGAAAGACGTATTGAACGATTGCGAGTATTTAATAGGCGTTTGAATCAGGCACCTGAAAGCGTTCAGGTCTTAGAGTCTTGGAGTATGCGATTAGATACAAATCTCGTTGAAGTACCTGGTCGTATTATACCAGCTAACAGAATTGTTTTTGGAAACAATAAACGTTACGATTGCAATGAATTTGCAGATTGGACGCGAGAATTTCGAAATAATTCAATGTACAAACACGTTGACATTAAGAGGTGGTACGTGATTACGCCATCACGGAATTTACGTGAAGCTCAAAATTTCGTACAAATGTGCATAAGAGCAGCTAATGGAATGCGTATGGGCATTGCAGAGCCTATATATCAACAAATTAGTGACGATCGTAGTGGATCTTATTCACAGGCAATCAATACCGTTTCTACTGGAGATCCTCAAATCGTGATGGTAGTTCTGGTATCTGCAAATGAAGAAAAATATGGTTGCGTCAAAAAGAAGTGTTGCGTTGACCGTCCAATGCCATCTCAAGTAGTGACACTACGTACTATTGCCCCTCGTGGAGACAAAGCCGCTGGTTTGATGTCTATAGCTACTAAAGTTGTTATACAAATGAATGCAAAACTCATGGGAGCACCTTGGTTAACCGAAATTCCAGTAAGTGGTCTAATGACTGTTGGTTTCGATGTTTGTCATTCGCCCAGAGAGAAAACTAAATCTTATGGCGCATTAGTAGCCACAATGGATCTGAAGTCGAAGCCCATTTACTTCTCTTCAGTTTCAGAACATGTGAAAGGCCAGGAGCTATCAAACGAAATAGCATTGCGCATGGGCTATGCTTTGAAAGCATATCAACAAGAGCATGGTATGTTACCAAAGAAAATCCTCTTCTATCGCGACGGAGTCGGTGATGGGCAATTGCATCAAGTTTTCAACACCGAAGTGAAATTTTTGATAGAAAGGTTAAACAAAATGTATTCTGATTATGAGAAGAAACCTACGATTTGCCCCTTGGCGTTTATAGTGGTATCGAAGCGAATTAATACTCGTTACTTCATTAATGGCAGGAATCCACCTCCGGGTACCGTGGTTGATGATGTGATCACTCTACCGGAACGTTATGACTTCTTTTTAGTTTCCCAATCAGTGCGTCAGGGAACTGTTTCGCCTACTAGTTACAATGTTATTTACGACACCATGGGTTTCGATGCCGACAAATTACAAATGTTAACATACAAAATGACCCATCTGTATTATAATTGGAGTGGCACTTGCCGTGTACCTGCCGTGTGCCAATATGCACACAAACTTGCATTCCTTGTCGCTGAGAGCATTCATCGTTTGCCAAGCAACGCTTTAGAAAAGCAACTTTATTTCCTTTAAACAGTTTGAATGTTTATATATTTTATACATAATGAGATAAACTAAATTTTATCCATTTCAATTTTTCTTATATATATATATTTTTTTATACATAAGAGCAACATCAATCTTTTATTTTCATTTATTGGCATTACTTGTTATTTGAATTGCATTTGTTTGCGTATGCACTCATACGAATAAACGTTTATTGGAGTTCTTCATTTATGTTCCGACTTACTAAAACATAATTATCATATGTAAACAAACGTTAAGCTTTTTATATTGAAAAATAAAAATGAATTTTCGTACAATGAAGTTTTCCTATTCATTTTTTAGGCAAAACAATTAGAAACCAAAAAAGGAATCATTGGCCGATAATAAACCGAAAAAAATGTATTGCATAGATAAATGAACTGGTGAACACATTCTGGAGAGGTTTCTCAGATAAGGCAGGCTCTGATTTAGCATCGACTTGTAAAAAATAATAATATCGGTCCGTTTTTGCAACTAATTAAGAAATTCGCCAAACGGTAGCAGAGAAACACAGCTTAAGTGGTCACACAAATATTAAATATAGGGTTTTTCAGTAAGAGCGCTTCAACTTTTGAACTTTTTTGAATAAAACACAAACGGTTTGACAAAAATCTGTTAGTTTTCAAGTTAGGTTAAAAAAGTTTCCTTTTAGTTTTCGACTTGCGGTTAAAAAAAAATTCCGTATAGTTTTATAGGTGCGGTTAAAACAAAATCTGTTACTTTCCGAGTTGAAATTAAAAAAAAATCTGTTAAGTTTTCGATTTGAAGTTAAAAGAATTTCCGTTTAGTTACCGAGTTGAGGTTAAAAAAAATTGTTGTTTTCGAGTTGCGGTTAAAAAAAAATCAGTTAGTTTCTGAGTTGAAATTAAAAAAAAATCTTTTTAGTTTGCGAGTTGAGGTTACAAAAAACAAAAAAACAATTCTGTTTAGTTTCCGAGTTGCGATTAAAAAAAATTCTGTTCAGTTCCCTCAGTTGCGGCAAAAAAAAATTCTGTTTAGTTTCAGAGTTTAGGTTACAAAAGCAAATAAAAATTCCGTTAAGTTTCCGAGTTGCGGTAAAAAAAAATTATTTTTTCGAGTTGCAGTAAAACAAAAAATCTGTTAGATTTCGAGTTATGTTAAAATGTTTCCGTTTAGTTTCCGAGTTGAAATTAAAAAAAAAAAAAAAAATCGGTTTAGTTTCCGAGTTTAGGTTACAAAAAACAACTGAAAATTCCGTTTAGTTTTCGAGTTGCGCTTAAAAAAAATTCTGTTCAGTTCCCCCAGTTGCGGCAAAAAAAAAAAAAATCTGTTTAGTTTGCGAGTTGAGGTTACAAAAGCAAATAAAAATTCCGTTCAGTTTCTGAGTTGCGGTAAAACAAAATTCTGTTTTCGAGTTGCAGTAAAACAAAAAATCTGTTAGATTTCGAGTTATGTTAAAATGTTGAGGTTAAAAAAAATTCTTAGTTTCCAAGTTGCGGTTAAAACAAAAAATTCTGTTAGTTTCCGAGTTTAGGTTACAAAAAAAAAATTCGGTTTAGTTTCCGAGTTGAGATTAAAAAAAAATGGTGTAGTTCTCGAAATAAGGTTAAAAAAATTCTGTTTAGTTTCCGAGTTGAGATTCAAAAAAATTGTTTAGTTCTCGAGTTAAGGTTAAAAAAAAAATTCTGTTTAGTTTCCGAGTTGCGGTTAAAAAATAAATAAGTTAATGGCGCGTACACTTCTGTTAGGTTTTTGGCCGAGCTCCTCCTATTTACGGCGTGCGTCTTGATGTTATTCCGTAAATGGAGGGGCCTGCAGCTTTAAGCCGACTCCGCACGGCAGGTATTTTTCACTCGGAGGTTTGCCATTGCTTGCCGAGGGGCAACTGCTTAAAAAAAACTATCATTTTGCTCTTTCATGCACGGAGATTCGAAGGTACGCACTACCGACTGCTGGTCACGCACCAATCCATTCGGCTAGGGATTGAGATTATGGAGCTAAAAAACAAAACTAATCGGCATTCGAGCACATACCTACCGTAGCCTGGTATCGTTTCACTAGAATTTGTTGGGATTTCCGCCCAAAGATTTTTATTGTTAAAAATTGAAATATTAACAAGTCTTTGCCATAATTTTCTTATTGTAATTGTCGTGTTGAGAATCTAAAAATACGTCATAGTCATTTATGTATGGTTTTGATTATTTCAGCAATTAGGTGACGAAGGTTTTTTATGGTGTTTACTGACACTAAAATATGCATTTCCTTGTTTCCGTTGATCCGATTTGTCTTAAATTGCAAGTTTCCTGAGCGCCCCGCTCACTTTTCCCCAGTGAGGAAATCAAATAAATCCGAGTTGCGGTTTTTAAGGTTTATCCTTGCAAATTAAACATTTTTTGTAACTTTAGAAATATTGTAATTTTTTATCATTTTGCGAAAACGGGTATTCGATTCTGCACATTTATTGTTTATATGTCCAAGTATTTTTTTATTTTACTTTAGAAAAGTCCATCAGTTACACTTAAAAGTACGCAATATAAACTAGCAATAAACTTAGAAAATAAAAAAAAAAAACTTTTTTAAAAAGTAAATAACGGTGGGCACACCTCATTAGGTACGGCCACATTATGTCAATCGGTATGTACACTAACGCACAACCAAAGTTAAGCTTAATACCAAAATAGCATTGAGAAATTAAACATTTGATAGTAAAGCATACAGACATTAAAATCACTCGCTACAAGTTGTGGTAGCTTGAGCATGCGTCGACGTATTATAAGTGAGGCCTCTGCTGCCGCTTAGTGTACTGGAAGTCACAGAAGATAGTGTCAAAGGCTGTAGGTCACTAATAACGTCCGTAGCAGTCACAACAGTCGATAAGGGTTCAGGTGTGGCTCGTTGTTGTGTGCGTACACTGAAGAACCGCAAAATAGTGGTTTCACTGTTGCGTCGACTGGACGTCGGTGTTTTCGGGTGATGTGGAATGTGATGGCTGGATGTTGAAGGTGAGTCATGTGCCTGAGTATCTCGGGTACCACTTGACATGCGACGACGTGGCGTAGTTGTTGCGCGCGGACTAGCCTCCGATTGACGCAAATTGTTTAGCCGTGAAGCCGTCGATGCTATTGGGGATTCTGGACCATTGCAACCTTCAATTATTTTTTCGCTTAGCGACGCAGTGCGGGAGGACATCAATTTTTGTTTTCGTATTTTGGTGAGCCAGTCAACCTTTTCTTTGTGTTTACGCTTGGGTGACATTATACTCAAATGTGGTGCTTCCCCATCTAGCACGTAGTTGGGCAAATTTGAGGTAGGCGAAAAAATCATAGAAGACAACGGTGGTTGTTGTGCAGTTGCGGTTGAAGATGTAGTTGACGTATTCGCTGACGAAGAATAATGGGCATTTTGGTTTTCTATCACTGCTCTTTCACTTAGTGGCGTTGGTATGGCTGGTGGTGTATACTTCAGCGAGATATATGGTAGTGTAGATTCTAATGTATTCTCCTGATTACTGTCGTTATTATGCGTATGTACTGCGCAACTCGTTACTGGACTTGAAGGGAAAATGGTTGGCTCTTCAGGTATTGGAAGTAGTTGTAAATTAATACAACGCATTTGTGGTGGTGTAAGGCTAGTCGAATTGGAGATATTTGACGCGGACGGACTAAACAGACGTCGTCCTAAAAAATTATATACTTAAATAAATTGACAAAATCTATATTCTTTACAACTTCTTACCTCTAGACTCCAATGGTTTCTGCCGCTTTGGCTCGATTGCTTCACTATCGTCAGCCATAGCCACCGCTCCTAACATCTCCAGAAAAGAACGTTTCGTTGAAATCTTTTCCACGGAATTAGGCGTACGTTCATTCTGATCCACAAGCCGTTTAAGCGAACGGGGCGTATTCTCAAGGTCACGCAAGTTATACTTATGTGTCGAACCATGCATCTTTCTACCAAACTGGCGTACAATTTCTGCGTGTCCTCGGAAGTTCTCCATACTTCCGGCATCGGATGTCTGTTCGGGTCCTATACGCCAAATTTTATGGCGCGCATCGTCACTACATGTTACAATTGGCTGATCGTGTGTAGAACCCCATGCCACGCATGTTACTTCCACTGAGTGGCCGCATAAGGCAACCAGCGGCTCATCTGGGTATTTAAGATTCCATACATAAGCCTTTTCATCACTACTGCCGCTCAACAAATATTTTCCGTCTGGGCTAAGGCAAGATTTTATATAAAAAGTACTATTTAAAAGGCCTTTATAGCGCGCTAGAGGCTTTGATGAATAGGAGCACAGATTATAGGCGTATATTGTATTGTCCATACAGTTAGCAAAAAGGCGTGATCCTGAATCATCAACGACTAGGTTGGTGAATCCTTTAAAGGTACTTGTGCCAGCATATGGCAAGCTATGTTTAGGGTGAGGCTCTTTTTTATATGCAGTATAGTTGCGTCGAAGGTCCCACACTTTTATAACGCCATCACCAGCTCCACATGATATGAGTGTATTAGCATCCTAGGGAATTTATTGAAATTATCAGAACAAAAACATTTAAATTTATTGCTTACTTGAAAAGCCAATCCCGTAATGCTACTTGATGTTGCGCTAGGGGTCATTTTCGGTGTACGTGTGCGTTTCTTTTGTGACACTGGTGTACCCGGTCCGCCAACATGGCCACTGTAAATGCAATTATCCGCTCGTGGGGTCAAATCAACATTCAGATTCGCTCGCGTGTCCCAAATTATTATCGCACCATCTCGTCCACCCGTGGCAAACACAGATGAGTCATGCCTGCGAAAAGCCGCTGTCTTCACAGAGCGTGTATGCCCCACAAATGAGCGTAAAATACGTATTTCCCCACTTTCATCCACTTGCCACAAACACGCTGTGTGGTCGCCAGATGCAGACACGAATTTCATCTGCCCAGGCGCCCATTCCAAATCGAACACTGCATTGTAATGGCACTGTGGTGCATTAAGAGCTCGCTCTTCCGGATCTTCATTTCTTTTTGTGACATCTTGTAGCGCAATCTTTCCATCTTCATTAGCGATGGCTAAAATGTGTTTGAAACTATCACAGTTGGCAAATTTCGCCGAAAATATTGGAGGTTCCGGATTATAGTCTGAACTATAGTTAGAGGGCAATATTCCACGCCAACTGTCTTCTTTAGCTACACAAAGCCGGCCTAGAGCAAAATCATATGTGTAGTCATTTGCTGAAAGTCAAAAGAAAAATTATGTATTTTTCAAGTATCCCACATATAAATGCATTGTTTTATGAGAGAGAAGAGGTCAATAATTTTGCATACACAGCACAATTTTTCTTATGACCGATTTTTATGGTTAAAAAAGAACCTTTGTTATCTAACTTCAGTTTTATTATCTACCAACAAAACTTCTTTGCGACTGACTTTCCCGCGAAATCTTCTCGAGTTTGGAGGAAACTCGCGCCACTTCAGCCGTGAAAAAATTTACACAAACAAAACTGCGCTATTTGCAATTGTACTTACCTATCCCTTGCTGGCGGTTGAAGAGCATTTGGATTCTATTCATTTTGACACCAGCTTCCAATAATTTATTCTTTCTTGTTTTAATGGTTCGTTAATCTATAAATATTATTTCTAAACTCCTCCAATTACCGACATATGAATATAATAAAGTTTTCAAATAAAATAATCCATTCAAGGAATCGTTGCTGTCAGTTGTACAAAAGAATGCGCGCAATTGTCAAAAATTGGCAGTGTTCCCGCACACAATAGTTTGTGTCAAAGCAAGGCGAATTGAGTACGATAGGCGGCGCCTTGCCGAAACAGTTGCTGAATTTTTCGTGATTTTGACAAGTCTGCCGAAACAGTCACTGTATTTTTAGTAATTTTGATAAGTCTATCGAAATAGTCACTGTATTTTTCGTGATTTTTTGTGTAGCTCCATTCCCAATACAAAACAAACAAAAGCAAGAGAAAATACACATACATGTTTGTGAAAATTCAATGAATGGATTGGTAATATTGTTATTTGTGAGATTTGAACTAAACAAACTAATGCAAACGAAGTGCCGTGTGTTAAATTGTGAGGGCACATATAAATATATAAACACTGAAGGCCCTAGTAGCCAGTGTGCTAATTCAGTTAGGGCTATATTGTATATATATCCTATAAATAATAATAATAAATATATAGCCTCCGAATGCATGGCATCGTCTACTCTTCTTCTTCACAAACAAGTAATTTCCCTTCTTTTTGTTTATTTATTCATGGACTCTTACGACGCGACGAATTCGAAAGGCGCAATCTTCTCTATCATTCTTGATATAGTCCGATGCCTATACTCTCCGATATTCTTAAAATTTTTTAATTCTAGTTTTGTATAATGGTTACATATGAAGAAGAGGAATTCCGATGGGTAAATCATTTCACTGGATGCGATTAATCAAAACCCCTCAACCCCTGCAAACAGACTAAATACAGACAGAATAGAGTAAATTTATGTATTTAACAAATTTTATGCAATCGAAAGTCATTTCATATTATATTTCAAATGATTTCTTAATTTGTACTGCATATGCAGAAACCTTTTATGTATGACAATTTTCACATAGGATGCATGCACTTCATTTTAAACCGGAAAAGGTTTAAAATGATTAAGTACACTGAGTGGCATATATGGACATATTTTATTAATAAAAAACAATCAAATGAGTACTGTTTATAATTTTACCTCAAGTTCAGAGAACTTTTCCACCTTTTTCTAAGTGTTGTGAAGGTATCTTATCCTCTAGAAGTTTAACTTGCAAATCCTGGAGTAAGTCCTCTGAAAAGTTTATATTAGCTTATGAATATTTTTATAAAATATTGTATTATAACTTTTTTAGGATCAAATCCTCTTGGAGATGGGTTACCAGCAAGCTGATAAACAATAAGAGTAATAATAAAAAGTAAAGAACGAAAGCTACCAAAGTAAATTACGAATAGGCCGTGGTCGTTCGCGAATTAGATAGATAGATTCTCGAATTATTTAGAGAGCGAATTACGGGCCGTGGGGATATAGAATTAGCGTATGAAATCCGTTTATCACCCGGTGTACAACAAGCAAGCAAGTTGCATTGCCATTAATATGTAACTTCTATTCAATAAGCCAGTAATCCAACTTAGAGGAATTATCATGAGAACTTTTATTAGGATAAAAACATGAAAAATTAGGAATAATATTGTGATTGTGACATGAAAGTGTACTTTTATGAATAATTTATAATTTTGTGAATGTTTGTATATTCGCAATCTTGCATTCTATCATTCTTGACAAAAACCTGTTTGAATGTCTGCTAATGGTTCCAACAGTATAATCGAAATTCGAATATAAGTTTTCATTACACGGAGTATTTGATACAAATTGTTTGCTCGTAGGAAGTATAAAATGTGGAAATGATTTCTTCATAATTTTACAAATCTTATACATCCAGAATGAATGGCAACATGTTGGATACCAAGAATTTAATAGGTCTACTTATAACTAGATTATTCTCATTTTAATTTTCATATCTGTAATTTAAAAGGAGCACCATTCAAAGTTTTTCTTTCTTAAAACTAAATAATTTCGATAACTAATCTGTCTCCAATCTGGTTTCATCGATTATTTGTCACATGTCAAATGTAAAAGTAAATAAAAATGGATGCAAAGTACGAAATAAAAATATATTTTCATTGAACTTGTGTAACTTGTGTATTAATGGCAAGAAGGGGTGCGGTTTAAGCGATATAATGTCTGTAGTATATGTACGTTTACATTCCCCAGTGTCAAAGCCACTCCACCAGAAAGCTGTGTGTAAACGTTGCCTTAGAAATACATCACTAATTAGAAGTATGCTATTGTGAATGACTAAGGCAAATATAAAAATTTAAAAAAAGAGCCAACAACTGAAGTGCCACAATTAATTGTTGAATTCTGTAAATCAAATTTAAAAATTATCTATGCCGTTTGAGAAGGATATAGAATTATTTCAAGTGTGGGCAGCTAAATTGGGATGCCCGCCGAATGCAATACCTTCGGAGGAAGCATTAAAATCGTAAGATTGTTTAGAATGCAAAATACGAAAAATTCATTTGATATATCATTGGTTTCAGGATCTATAAGTCGCGCCAGCGTGATTTATTTTGTAATTTAATCAAAAGCGTACGTTCGCGCCAGGATGTGCAAGAGGTGCGCGAGAATATTTTGATCAAGCGTTTGGAAAAGCTGAAGGATCAGGTGGTTCCGGTAAGCGAATGTTTTGCTATTGGAAATTTTTGTAGCATTACCGTTTTGAGGGAACATCTTAAACGCCCAATTATTGCCTTGCGTATATTTCTATTATAAATTTCTAAATGTTCTATTTTATTGAAAGATTCGTGCAAGAACAGACAGTGAAACAGCAATCTCCAAAATTGTATTGAGAACTCGTTACCCTCAACCTTTTAAAAATAAATATAGCACAAGAATTCAAAATTACAGTAAATTGGCAAGTAAAAAGTCTTTCAAAAGATGCGTCTAGATGTTGTTTTAAAATAAAACATGTAAAAATGTAGATTCTCTCAAGTCAAAGTACGGCTCTTAACAATTATATGTGAAAAATGGCATCATTTAAATGTCCACCATGAGCACCAGGTTAACAGGTAAAGTCCGCCAAACAGTCGCTTCATGAATGCCTAAATTATAAAAACGTTGAGAAATCGATGTTCAGGTTTGATTAGCAATACTTTGCGCAACAGCAGCATAATTCTCAACAGATCGCCCAATTTTTGGGGCTACCAGTCCTTTTCCTATACTCAACAGCACCATTTTCTTGAATTTTATTTACCAATCTAAGATTTTGTTTACTATAATGCCCTTAATAGTAAATTCCAACAACATTATGCTAATTTATTACACAGTAAATAGTACGTCAATTTTACAGAGTACTGATTTTGAATCCGATAAGTCCTAGAACTAAAAAAATCGAGAAAGAATTGAACTCAGACGAGCTCTATTAGTTGGAGCATTAGCATTGTAAAGCGTTTTATTTGAGCCTATAAGAAAAGTAATAAAAAGGCGAAGGCTTCAACATGGCATATGCAAATCAATTAACCCAAGAATGGAGGGCAGTCGATTTTACTCGAAAGTATGTCTAGAAGAAATTGAATGGAACAAAATAGATCTTATGCCATTTAATGATAATAAGTCCATTAATTGGCAATGAGAATTATAAGATGGAAAGGGTCCAGTTTCGCTCTAATCGATTTATATGAACAGCGTGATACGGTTTTCAGATGCTGCAGCGTATTCCAATTTAGACCGAAGAAATGAAGAGTGTATTCGGGTGAGAGAATTGCGAAGAATGACGTCTAAAAAATGACAGCATAGCAAGTGACTTTGCAATAATTTGATTTATATGCAAAGTAAAATTGAACTTTGAATCAAAAAACTGGAGTGTCCTTAAAGTCCTTAATCTCGTCGACCGCTTCACGAGAGGTATTAGATAAATGGTATGATGTAATAAATGGTTAGAGCAACTTAAAAAACGTTGATTTATGAATATTTTGAATGTTAAGGAAAATCTGATTCAATCGGGTAAAATTGTACAGATGTCAAAGATGACATAAACAAAAGTTACCGTCTAGGGATTATTCACTACTGGAATCCTAGACCTTCTTGTGTTTGCGAATTGATTTTTAAGTTAAATTAAACTGCTTTTCTTAATTTTTGAACTCACCTCTTATTCCAGCTTTTTGTTCATTACATTAATTGAATTAAAATAGTTTTCTGTATTTATTTGTAAACATTCATAGCCTTTATGATACAGTTTTTCAGGTTATATACATAGTTACAAAATCACTACCAAAGCCTAATTTTTTCCGAGCAGTTTTTCAGGTTGCGTTGTATCTTTATCGTGAGGAAAGTTGTTTGTTCGTGTGTGCGCGTGTTGTTGGTAGTTTATTAGGGGTATCAACTAACATATTAACTTAAACAAATATATTATAGATATGGCAATTTGCTTATTCATTACATATTAATAAATACTCTTAAATCATGAGTCTCTACATTAAAGTGTCCGCTAAATTCTCTCCTCTTTGAATATGATAAAGAAAATTTATAACAAATAGATTTTCCCAATATGTTTAGATTAAAGATGTCAATAATAATCATTTGAACATATGAATATTTGTATATACAGTTTGCTACAAACATTCACTTACACCTTATTTGATACAGACACGATTCTTTTGTAAAGTGTTCTAATTTTTCATAATATTTTGCGAAAATGGAAAAACAGAGTATGCAGATATTTTATTTATTTTACTTTATTTCATCTCTCAATATTAAATACAAAAAAGTGACCACTCATTTCATTGTAATGCAAAAACGAAAAATATATACAGAGAATTCAATCCGCAGCTTAAATGATGCAACGTAAAAAATACCAAATATTTATTTCAAATTTTTAAAATTTTAAGGTATTTAGTATTTTGTTCGGTATTCTTTATTATCAATTACAGCTTGAAGTCTACGTGGCATGGAGTCAACCAATTTTTTGTTATATTCTAGGCTGGTTTGCTTCCACTTGTCAAGTATCGCTTTTTAAGACCCGATTTGTTATGGCTGTCATATTTTCTTATATTTGCTTTCAAAACCGACCACAAATTCTCGATGACGTTCAAATCCGGTGATTGTGCAGGACCTCTATATACTTCTTCTTATTTTGGCCGAATTTAACACAGCTCGCCAGTCGTTTCTTTCTCGTGCTAACCGGCGCCAGTTGGACACACCAAGTGAAGCCAAGTCCTTCTCCACCTAATCTTTCCAACGCAGAGGAGGCCCTTCTTCCTCTGCTACCACCAGCTGGTACCGCATCGAATTCTTTCAGAGCCGGGGCGTTTGTATCCATTCGCACGACATTATCCAGCCAGCGTAGACACTGGATTCGCTGCGTTATGTCTATGTCGTCGTAAAGCTCATACAGCTCATCGTTCCATCGTCTGCGATACTCGCCGTCGCCAACGTACAAAGACCCAAAATCTTGCGCAGAATCTTTCTCTCAAACACTCCAAGCGACGGTTCATCGGATGTTGTCATCGTCCACGCTTCTGCGCCATACATTCGGACGGTCATGATGAGAGCCTTATAGAGTGTTAGTTTTGTTCGTCGAGAGAGGACTTTACTGCTCAGTTGCCTACTTATTCCAAAGTAGCACTTGTTGGCAAGAGAGATTCTACGTTGGATTTCCAGGCTGACATTAATATCGGTGTTAATGCTGGTTCCTAAATAAACGAAGACTTTTATAGGGGTTTCTACTAACAGCTGTTACAGGTGAATCGATTGCGCTATCGAGAGATGACTAACGATTTTTTATGGCCGGAATTAGATGGTATTGATCTGGACAACGAGACGGCGCTACGTGCCACAAGCAGCGAAACCATTGATATTTTACAGGAAAACTTTCCAGACCGTATTATCTCTCGAAGAGTGATCACAATTGCCACCGAGATCTTGTGATTCAACACCTTGTGACTTTTTCTTTGGACCCACGTGAAAGAAGGTCTCCGCCAACAGCCCAGGATCGATTCAGGACCTCAAAGACGGAATTCGTGAGGCTATCGAGGACATAGAGGAGCCACTTTGCAATTCGGTTATGGAAAATTTCATGAAAAGGATATTGTCCTGTTGTCCATTTGCCTGATGTTATTTCCACTATTAACGGCATACCTTCCTCTTTATAATGAAATAAACATCCCATCATTTATATTAAAAAGTAGTATTTTTCTTTGAATATCAAAATAACACCTCTTATTAAAAAGCCCTTTACAACCTCGAAATCATAACTGTCATAACTGTCCCAATTCTGATGGCGCTGCTGGTATTGAGCAACGTCATCTTGCATTGCCGTATTAGTTTTGCGGGGATACCAAATTCAGACATCGCGGCATACAGGGAACTCCTTTTCGTACTGTCGAATGCAGCTTTGAAGTCGACGAAAAGATGGTGTGTATCGATTCTCCTTTCATGGGTCTTTTCCAAGATTTGGCGTATTGTGAATATCTGGTCGATTGTGGACTTTTATATATTTACTATGTTTGTATTATTTGTGACTTGTGTTTAGGGTCGTTATCTTGATAAAAGCGAAAGTCATCTTCAATTTGAAATTTTCTAGCGTTTCGAAAGCAAATTTTCTTGCAGAAGTTTTAGATAAACACATTTGTTCATTGTTTCTTCAATAAAGGTCAAACTCCCAACTCCATTTGATGACATGCATGCCCAAACCGTAGCGTTGCCACCGCCGTTGTTGTTGTTGTTGCTGCAGCAGGATAAACATTTCCCATACATATACGGAGAATGCTGCTGAAGTGACAGTCCTTGGCCGAATATAAATCTGGGTAGTTCCGGTTACGTAGAACCGACTGTCGTGGGAATGTTGTCACCGCCGTGTTTTATAGTAGCGCGCAAATTTTGGGATTTAGCTCCGTATTGGCCTCGCGCCATATAAAAGGTCTGCTATCTGGTCCAAATAATGCCCTACAAAATGCTGGGGTTCTATTTACAATGGTCACGCTCAAACTGCAATCTCTTACTTATATTCCTTGCACTTACGGAAAGGTTTATTACAGGCTAATCTACCATTTAAAACCGTTTCCCTCGAAAAGTTTCTGGATGGCAAGTCTTACCTAAATCCTTTTTGGCCATTTCAGCTAATTTTGAAGCGCTTGTTGCTGGATTTTTCTTCACTTGGCGCACTAATCGCTGACACTCTGCTCTATGAAAGTTTTATTTGCAGCCTGTCGTCCCTTATTTGCCACACGATTTTCATGCATAAGTCGATCAATAATTTGCTGAACTGTTGTGCAATTTCAGATATTTTACGATACGATATTCCTTTTTTGAAATGCTCCAAAACTAACTCACGCCTTTCTATCGAAGTACGCGGTCCCATGGCTAAAAAAACAAGCATACATAAAATTTAATATTGCTTATGTCAAGCTGCCATAAACACAAATGGAACTATTTTGTTTAAATCGGTTCAATTGCTGGCTTACGCGGACGACATAGACGTAATCGCATCCTCGCTGCCGAGCTTCAAAGAAGCCTTTGCAAGTGTTGAGTCAGCAGCAAAATGTATGGGTTTAGAAATAAACGATGCCAAAACTAAAGCGCTTGTTTCAACTACATCGGACTCTGTGGGACACAATGTGGGTCAAATACTAAAAATCGGTGACTATGGTTTCGAAGTAGTGAAGGTATTTAAATACCTTGGTGGCATCATTAATCATGACAACAAAATTTCTGCAGAAATCCGCCACAGAATGCTTATGGCCAAGCGCTGCTATTTTTCGCTGTGTTAACACCTAAAGACTCGCCTCCTAAACAGAAAAACAAATATTTCATTATACCGCTCAATTATAATTTCCATTTTGCTATACGATAGTGAAACGTGGACACTCAGAGATGCAGATAAACAGAAGCGAAGCTGCTTATTTTCGAGAGAACAGCTCTGCGAAAAAATTTTGGCGCTATATGCGATAAAGGCGAGTGGCGAAAACGCTATAATCATGAACTCGAAAAACTATATGCGCACCCATCTGTGATAACCACAATCATGATCAACAGATTGAGATGGGCAGGTCACATATTGCGGGCTAACACGGATTACCCACCTCAACAAGTACTCTTCGGTAAATGTCACAGACAGAGGCCGCACAATACAGGCACAAAACCGAGACAATTGGAGGCATATGCCAAGACCCGACCAGGGTTGTCCAGCCAACAATGATGATGGTTATGTCATCACCGGTTGCCTCCTGATGTCTCCCATTCAACACCTGCATAACGAGGCACAAATGCTCCCAGTAGTGGAGCACAACAAACTGCTCAGCAAGCAGTTCCTGCTTGGATGTTACCGCAGATTTCACCCCGGCAGGCACCTGCTTGAGCCTGAGCCGCCTCCCAGGCACGTCAGTAGACACCTTTTAGACTACGCTGACGAAATCCAGGACAAAACTGACCGCAACCTACTGGACCGGACAGTATTTAGACAGTCAATAAACGACATCCACCGGGAGACCGTCACCACCTTCACGAACTCCCGTCCTGTGAATGCCGTAATCGGAGTCCAACCACCACCTATTGCAGACGAAAAGCTCCAGCTTCCCCGTGAGACTCGTGTAACACTGGCACAACTACGTTTTGGATACTGTAGCAGGTTAAACTCCTACATATCCAGAATCGATCCCGACATTCCAAACACATGTCCGGCATGTGAAGGTACCCCGCACGATACTAACCACCTCTTCACATGCCCCCTAAAACCGACTCATCTAACACCCCTCTCCCTCTGGACCCAACCTGTCGAAACAGCATGTTTCCTGGGCCTACCCCTAGATGAGCTAGACGAAGATGACCGGTGATATGCCTACACTGACAGCGCTACCAATTCTGTTAAAACAACAACAACAAAATTGTAGAGTGAGTTTGACACTCTACAAACTCTCACAAAACAAACTGAAAATGCAGTTTCGTTTGTTGAAAATTGCGCCGGGAATAGCGGTATTTTTAACTGCTTCGTTTACGCTGCGGCGTGAGTTCTCTGTAGGTTTTTTTTTTGCCTTACAATGAAATGAGTGGCCAATTTTTTGTATTTTATGTTGAGAAATGAACTGAAGCAAAAAAAAAGGGGAGTACTTCAGTATAGCTTTGATAAGAATATTAAAAAATAATTAATGCAGCTGCCATAATTTTTTCCATTTTGTAGACTTCCGCTCGAAGCTTTTTGCCCAAAGAAATGCAGACTTACCTCAAAGCAAAAGAATTAAAAAGAAACATAGAAGACGTACAGATGCGTTTAGATGAATATAGAAAGGAGCACGAGACCCTGGCTATGAATATTAAAACAAAAAGTAACATCAAAATCGAGAAAGCCTGTTTTGAAAATAAATATTAAACTCATTACTTATATTTACCCAGACATCCAACACATTAGCCTTAAGCATAAGCAGAAAACGCTAAAATCGCGCGTTAATCTATTAGAATTTCAATCTGTATCATTGGATAAAAAGTTAAAGCAAGAGGAAAAAAATAAACAACTAATTAGTGTCACAATGCCGGTGCGCTTGACAGCAAAAAATGCCAGCGAAGCTGTTGCAATGGATGGCGTTAAGCAGGCTCTGCAGGATCTGGACGATTTCTATACGTTTTACATCAACCAGGCGAGCAGTCGTAAGTTATTTATGCGCTCAGCTGTAACATACAGATATTTGAATGCAGTTATATACGAAACATATTCACAGCCAGCAGTGTGCAACAAGCAAAGGATGCTTTGTGGACTAAAATGCGCTCAATTTTCTCCAATATACCAAATTTTATCTTCTTCAATGTAATCATGCGCTTAAAAGATGAACAACTCCAGTACGTAATGTCGTTGATAAATAAATCAAATCATGAAGAATCAAGCACTCATTCCATCAGCGGAGTGGGAACAAAAGAACCACTATCGGCTTTCGAAGTCAAACTACTGCAAACAAAAGCGGATCTTGTGGGCATGGTCGTAAAATTTTTGTCCGTCCGCAAGGAGCGTATCATACTGGAAGAGCGATTCGCCGATGCCTATGGCCCTTTCGTGGATGAGCTCCAAAAGAAGGTTAATCTATTCAATGCAAATGCCAATGAGAATATCAACGAAATCATTTCTGACTATTTGGTGCAGTACAATTTGCGAAATTTCTCAAAATGCCAAAATGAGTTTATCGCTCAACAAATCGACGAGTGCAAATCAGATATTGATTATGGCGCTAAACAATTAGAAAATCATGAGGTGTTTTCTTTTGTACTTTGATTACAAAAAATCTTAACTTAATTTCGAATTTTTAACAGGTCATTCTGGGTTCCATTAAACAAGTTTATAGCGACATAAACACATCCATCAATCGTATACAATATGAAATGCTGCAGCTGGGGCAAATCAAAGAGAAAATTCTGTACTCAAAAAATATGCTGAAGCGTTTATTGGATGAAATGCAAATGTCCACTATGGGCAGTATTACCGCGCCCACTGCCAGCGGCGCCATCAGATCCAATTTCCAACCTACGAAACTTAAAGTCAACAATAGTAGTTCTACTATTGGTGATAGCTTCGAAATGGGTGGTGGAGACATGGTTTTTTGCAGCACAAAATTGGATTTTGACTCCACCTTGATGTCACTTAACTCAACTTCCTCAAATATTACAGCAACATCGCACAGACGTAGTGTGGGATCTGCGGATACCACACTTATGCCTGCGGCTGCCGGCAGCAACAACACCGAGGGTCGTTTCAATTTGCCACCATACTCCAGCGAACTGAGCACGTTTGCCGAAATCCCATTTGAGAAGTTTAGCTGTGTAACGAAAGAATGGTGGGATATCAATTATAGTGCATCGAAATTTTAATGTACATACATACATATTTAGCACCCCTATGATTATGTGCATGCTTTCAGCGCTTACCACCTCTCACCCAATCCGTTGATCGTGGACTTGCGTGAACTCTGTTCTACAATGCAATTGGCGCCAGGCAGCTTGTTGACCGCTTCAGGGGCTTTACAGGAAGTGCGTAATCGCATCAAGTGGGCGGATTTAATTGCCCAGAATTCGCATGACTTGAAATTGGATTTAGATTTGATTATGGGTAGGCATCAAAGTGCTGCTAATTGTGCTTATATTTTGGAAAAAATATACTCTCCAATAATTTATCGTTTTTATTTTTGTTGATTTGGTTTTCTTTGAATATTTTATTATTAGTCGATGCACAAAGTTGTAGGCAAAAAATCAAGCAACACCGTGAGCAAATTGAAGAGATGTTGGATAAAATCGATGTGACCAATATAAACACCAATCGGACACTGCATAAACTATCAAAATTGTATGATTTCATACTGGCGAACCCTCTGCGCCGCTATATTCCATCTGATAGGAAATACAACAATCAAACGTATGCGGATTATGAAGGCGAATTTTCCATGTATTACCGCATGGCAACCGTTGGTGCATCAATCAAATAATGTGCTTGTATTGAAATGTGATTTGTATTCGAATAAAATAGTGTTATTGTTTATTTGTAAGTTGAAACAATAAAAAAAATTTTAGAACCAAATTTTATAAAAATTTTTTTTGATGGTAGCAATTACTTATTCGATAATACTATGTTTTTGCAGTTAGTCTGGTTTTTAGAGCTCAAGGGTAAACGTGTACATCTGCAGCTGAAACTAAAGGGTTTTTCAATAAGAGGTGTTATTCCCGTAAAAGATCAATGGTTTCGTTGCTTGTGTGGCACGTAGCGTCGTCTTGTTGAAAATAAACGTTGTCCAGATCAATACCCTTAAATTTTTTATGAATCGTTAATCATCTCTCGATAGCGCAAACCATTCACCGTGAGTGCTGCTCCAGTTTCATTTTCGAAAAAGTAAGGTCCAATGACTGCCGGACCATAAACCGCACCAAACAGTCACAAACGTTGAGGATAGAGAGGCTTTTCAATAATAACTCTTAGATTTTCTGAGCCCCAGATCCGACAATTTTGCTTGTTGACGAAGCCTCTGAGGTGGAAAAGGGCCTTATCACTCAAGATGATTTTTCGATGGAATTCCGGATAATTTTCATGTATTTCAACGACCCAATCAGCAAAGACACGACGTTGTTGATGATCGGCCGGCTTGAGTTCTTGTGTTAATTGGACTTTATAAGCCTTAAGACCCAAATTAGTATGCAAAATACGGTGTAATGACGTTTGTGGAATGCCTAATTCCAAAGAACGACGAGGAATGGACAAACCTGGGTTTTCTTCAACACTTTCGGCTACAACAGCAATATTTTCGGCTGTTCTTGAGCGACGTGCACGGGTTTCATTCTTCACATTAACTTGTCGCAACAGCTCGAATTTTTTCACCAATTTCTGTATTGCGGTCCGACAAGGTGCTTCACGATGACCCAAAAATGTTCGAGTTTTACGAACCGTCTCTGCCAAATTTTCACCATTTTTATAGTGAATTTTAAGTTTCGAACTTGGAAAATTGAGTTTGAATTAGGAAAATTGGCGACCGCCGTAGCCGAATGGGTTGGCGCGACTACCATCATTGAGTGCTTGGGTTCGAAACTCTGCGCATGACACAGCAAAGTGATAGAAAGCTTTTTCTAATTGAGGTCGCCCCTCGGTAGGCAATGGCAAACCTCTGGTGTATTTTTGCCATGCAAAAACTCCTCATGAATTCGGTCCAGGTAAAAGGAAAACTCTTAAGATTTCTGAGTTGTCAAAAATGGAAAAACATTGTTCAACTGGTTTGCGGATCAAAGGGTCGAAAACTTACCAATTACAAGTGAGATGCTAAAAGAGAAAATCCTAGTTGTTACATGCCAAAATTCAGGAAAACCCTGGAGACTTCCACGCCAGCAATGGTTGGGTTGCAAACTTCAAAAAGAGGCATGGAATACAATGGCAAAAAATTTGCGGAGAAAAATTATCAAAAAGGAGAGACAACACATTTTTGTACAAATTTAACAAAATAATTATGGATTTAAGTTTGACAAAAGAGCAGATACACAATGCCGATGAGTCTATCTTATTTTGGAAGCTTTTACCCCACCAAACTTTTGTGCGCTCTAAAGAAACATCGGCTCCAGGGTAAGAGATCAGTAAGGAGAAAATAACGTCCATGCTTGTACAATGTTAATATCGTTCCGCAAGCACCGTATTCGCCTGATATGTCTCCATGTGACTTTTTCCTGTTTCCCAAGCTCAAGTTGCCGCTCCATGGAAAACATTTTGAGACAATTGAAGTCATAAAAGAGAATTTGAAGAACACACTCGAGCTTGACTTGTTTGCAGTAGCACAGAAAACAAACTATGTGACATATCACGCTGAAATTTGCCATGTAAGCTTATAACAGTCCTACCAAAAAACAAAAAATTTATTTTTGCCATATGTCATCCGCGGACCGTTTTATTGATAACGTCTCGTTCATATTTGAGCAGAAGGTACGCTTTGCTATCCCAAAGAAGGCAAGTTAAAGGGCTACAACGGCCAAATATCGGTAATGTGCCTCCTAACTGTACGGCTTCAATACAGCCCATAGACCAGAACGTTGTAAGGATTACTAAATTGAAGTAAAAAAGTCCCTTTTAAGTCGCATTGCGGCTCGTGGAGAAACTATCGATGAATCACTGCGAAATATCGGCCATTATTCTTCTTAGCTAGGGCATGGGATGCTCTTATTGTGACTTTAATTCAGTCATCGTTTCAGAAATTGTTTGAAAAAGCGGACCATTGCAGCAAGTCTCCCAATTTGAAATCGAGCAATGGATTGTTGAACCTCATTCGGAACCCACAGTTTTAAATGAAGAATACTATAATGCAGACAACGAAACAGTCGGTGAAGAACTAACGACGTGATGCGAAATACGAATAAAATTACATCGGAGGTGGCAATATCAGCATTCAATATACCCTATGATTAGAAAGTACCGGGAATGTGTAAATAAAACAAAACAGAGTTAAATTTCAGGTAAATTTATTTTATCTGCTTCAAAATATGACCCGTCTGAAGCAACACACAATGTGCCAACGGTTAACCCAGCCCTCCACGCACCACTGGTAGGCCGACGAAGGGATGGCCCTCAGCTCCTTCGTCGCATTCTCTTTGATCTCCTCTATCGACTGAAATCTCCTTGCACGAAGTAGTAACTTCTATTTGGGAAACAAAAAGAAGTCGCACGGGGCCAAATTAGCATCAGCATCTCTAAAACGCTACAAAACGGATAAATAGTGACAGATGTGTCTCTTATAGTCCTACCAACACAAGTAAAAAATATGGACCGGTTCCCACGTGCGTGGTTCGTTTAAATTAAACATTCTCTGTACTTTTCGATCATAGGTATGCTTGAATTGGGTGGCGCAAAGCAATGCTATGACGCTGCAGAGGCTCAGAAGCAGTGTGGTACTGAACGAGCGAGTGCGTAGAAAACAAATCAAAATCGAAAATTACTTTAATTTCAAATCAAACTTATCACTTTGAAGTGTATTTAAATAACACAATAAAAACAAATACACTTGGATTGCTATCGGTAAAAAAACTATGTACTTTAATTTGTATGCAAAAAAACTCAGTACTTGCGACAACCTCGAAATTTGCATCAATACGTGCAAGAATCGAGTTTCTACTGCAAAAACAAAAAAATGATTTTGAGTGAAGGACATTTTTATTTTGAGTTTTACGCGCTCTTTACTCATCTGTTTCTAGACTGCAGCTGTTTCGATCACCAGTGCCAAATATGATTGACGTGCGACGCCATTTACAGAAACTATAACGCATTGGCTGAAGAGTTCAGGTCCTAACAACGAAAACATGTTTTTTTGTTTGTTTAAAATTAGCTTTATTCATCAACGTAATTTCCATCAGAAACAACGCAGCGCCGCTGTAACATTTCAATACCTACAAAAGTTGTATTTATCATTTGCCTAAAAATAGGCCTCAGTATCAGCGATGACCTCTTCATTCGGGCAAAATTTCTTACCGGCGAGCATTTTTTAGGTCTGCGAATTTGATAGATGTGGGAAAAGTTCGAAGTTCAATTCATGTAGTTTTTCCATTCTTTTGATTGATTTGTGATGCGGTGAGTTGTCCTGTTTTTGGTCAACAGCGAGCAAACGCGGCACCCACTTTGAACAGAGCTTTCTTACAGTCAAATTCTCATACAATATAAAGCCAACACGCCTTTCGATATCTTTACGAGGTCAGCTAACTCACGCAACTTCACTTTTCGATTATTCAAAGCGATTTTGAGGATTTTGTTGATGTTTTTATGGTGTTGCCGCCTTATTTGAACGTCCACTGCGTTGTGTATCACCGCTGTCTCTACGACCACCTTCGAAGTTAGCAAACCATCGTTTTATTGTTGTTTCTGATGGAGCGGAGTCCTCATAACACTTTTCAAGCCATTGCTCTGCTTGAACGAAATTCCTTTTGATCCATTGTTTTGAGAATAACAAAAGTAGCGTCACCCTTAGCACAATAACTCACGAACTACTGAATAGAATATCATGAAATTTTAACAGCTATCTTTATAAGATTGGTGCTAACTGAAAAAGAGCTGAATGCAATAAAAATAGTGCCATCGACGGTTAACGCTCGGGATTTTTCAGCCCATGTGTTATGTACAGAGTCCCACACTCGAAGTGTAACCAACTTCAGACCGCTCGCGCAGCTGATGACCGTGCAGTGCGTCCCGTGTAGTTGGCTAAATAACAGTGCAGAGCATTTTTTACAAGCGCGCGGAAGCATTTTGACGAGAGTAAAGGCGAAAAAAGAAAATAAGTAACGGATTTCAAGCGTAATGGTGTGATTGCATTATACAGTCCAATCGTGATAGTCCGACACATACGGGACCGACTCGTTGTCGGATTATCAAATATTCCGGACTACCGAAGTTTCCGTTTAATGACACGAAAAGACAGAAAAAAATCACATCAACACCGTCAGAAATCGCGAGAGAACTGGCGTCGTTCAAATTTAATGACAAATACGTTGTGACCGGGAAACAAAACACAATCCCCCTCTGCTGCTCTGCTACGACTGATCAAAATAAAATAATGCCAATTGCATCCATAGACGTTATGAGGTTGTCGGATTACCGAACGTGTCGGATTTAGAAATGTCGGACTATCACGATTGTACTGTATTTGGCTGGAAAATCACAACTAGTGATTGTTCGTGAGCTCGAGCACATTAAAGTAAATAAAGTTTTTGTTTATCGCACCATTACTCGTTACAACGATTCTGGTAGCACCGCGAAACGTCCTGGAGGTGGTCATCACAAGACTGCAATGTGACGTGAAATGGTTCAAAAAGAGAAGAAGCGACTTGAGCGAAATCGCCGACGAAGTGCCAATCAAATGGTGAAAGAACTGAAAATATCTGGCCGTAGTATCCGCCGCATGCTGAAAAATGATCTCAAAGTCAAGCCTTAGAAGATCCAAAAGGCTCATGATCTCACACCAAAGCAACAACAAGTCTAGCTTGAAAGTTGAAAGAGCGAAGGCCGCTTGGCCGAAAGCGGTCAATTCCGAACTCTGTGTTTTCTGACGAGAAAATTTTTCAAATTGAGCAATTCGTACACTCCCAAAACGATTGGGTTTATTTGACCTACCGTTCATACGAGAATTTGAGTCATCGATTGGCTACCAGAAGGCAGCATCTGCCACAGGTAATGGTTTGAGCCAATGAAACCGCAGATGAGCGATCTCTAATAGTTTTCATCGAGCCCGGCGTCACGGTAAATGTGAAATATTATCGGGAAAATATTTTCGAGGTTGTTTTGAAGCCGTGGGCAGGCAAACATTTCGGTGGCAGACCATGGACGTTTCAACAGCACTCGGCACCGTCTCACAAAGCTCGAGTGAACCACGAATGGCGAAAAAACAACGTTCCGAACTTCATGACGTCCACAAAATTGCTCTCAAATTCACCAAACGCGAACACGACGGATTATTCTCTTTGGGCCAGTTTGGAGAGCAAGGTCCGAACTAAAAGATTCACCAGTCTCGAGGACCACTACCTCTGAAAAAGGCCATTGTCCGCGAGTGGGCCAAAATACCTGAAAGTCACATTCGGGCAGCTTGCGATTCGTTTCTGAACCGTCTCAAGGCCATAGTCAAGGCAAAACGTGATTATATCGAGCAAAAGTAAAATTATCCTTAATTTTGTATTATTTTCACCCATTTTTTACTTTGAATTGAATAAAAGTAACTTTCTAAACTAAATTTAAATTTATGGCCTTTTTAATTGGTCACACTTCGAGTGCCGAACCCGGTAAATCTTCACGTAGTGTGACTAATTTTGCACCACCTTGTCGAAACGCTGCCGTAGCAAATAAAGAAACGCTTTTAGTTTTAATTAATTCTGTTTTATTCTATTGGTTTGTCACACATTATTATTACATTTCTTTAACATTTATATTTGATGCTGATAATCGTATTAAAGTAAGTTCGTTACTTTTTATTTACACCCGATAAGAAGTGGGTTCGTAGTCACATAAATGTTACATTCACAAATGTAGTTATTATAAAAAATTATTCGTTTTACTTATAAAAAAACTTATGATTTACATACAGAGCGGTATACTGATATAGATTAGATTATACAAAAATGTATAGAATTTTCACTTAACATTTTCTTCGTTTATATTCGTATAAATACAAGTTGAAAAATTTTCTTCTATAGCGAATATTTGCTTGTTTTTGTTTTTGTCTTTTATTCAATTATTCAATTTTTAATTTACGATAATGTTTTTGTCGAATTGAAAAAATAGAAAATAAGTATTTCAAGGAAATTTGTTACACAAATACAGATGGATGTATGAGTGTGTGTGTGTGTGTAATTGTTGTGATTTTATTTATTACACAAAAGCAAATCATCGCCCCAAGTGTGATGCTAATTGGTAGTTGTGAGTGCCAAAGATTGTGGTGTGATGTTCGAGAGAGTTTCTAAATATTCGAGGCCCTTAAGGAATAATAACTGAAAACGTACATATGTATTTAATTACGGACGAGGTTAATTGATTGGAAAATATCCACAAGGTTCTACATGCATATGCAAAATACATCTATTCGACGTAAATATGTATAGACATCTGATGTGAGTAGACGCATATGCAGATTTAAGTGATTATATCCCTTTGACATTGATACCTGCACACATACCACCGCCCATGCTCACAAGTCTAACAAGCAAGCAAGCATGTGTGTGTTTGTGTGTGCGAATGTGTGTATGCTTGGAAGGTGTTTGCGGTGCGCTTAACTAAAATGGACGTTTGTTTTTGCAACTTTACAACAAATAACTTACATATATCGACAAATAAAAAAACAAATTTTGCGACTTTAATTATGTATGTATGTATGTAGATGTAATTGCCATGCAATGCGCTTTAATGACTGCTGGAATGCTTTATTTCTTGTTTGCATCTTCTTTTTTGCTTGCGTGTGTGTGTGTGTCGTTTCGTTTTTATTTTGGTTTTAAATGCGCTTCTTTCACTTAATTTATCATATCGTCTATTCGAGTTGCTTTTTAACTTTTTAACTTGTATGTATGTATGTTTATATTCCGATAGTCAGTAAAATTTCATTCGTTTTATTTATCTCAAAAAACATCTAAGCTTCAGCATTGCCAGCTTGCATCTAATAACTTTCTTTTCTTATCGTTTTTTGTTTTTTCTTTAACTTCTTTCAAACTTTCCCCATACATGCACATACATAGGTGTGTATGTATGTACGCATGTTTCATGTTTCAAACAGGTTCATTATCCTTGCGCTTATCTTGCAAATACCGCCGCACCCATTATAGCCAATAAAACAAAGGTGGTAGCTGTCAAGTGCTCGGCACCGCCATAATATGCCTGCCCGCAAGCAGGTGGGCACACCGGAATCACCGTCTCGAAGAGATTAACACGCGCTTCGGCTTGTCCCAGCTTGTTGACGGCCTTGCAAACATAGTCGCCGTATTGACGCTTCTCGATGGTGATTACGCGCAATGTTGAGTCGGAGTATTCATCGGCGGTGGCGAAGTGTGAGATGCTGTAGTGCTGGTTGTTCGAGAGTTGAATGTCGTCCTTTAGCCAGACAATCGCCGGCGGTGGATAAGCTTCGATGTGGCATTCCAGATCCATGTCGTATTGCAGAGCCTGTCCCAAACGCGGGCGTGGCACAGTGATTACAGGCGCAAATTCGACTTCCACATTGATGTTGCGACGATCACCTTTGCTCACACCATTGTCGGCGACGCAATAGTAAGTGCCGCGATCTTCCTTCTTTACCGATTTGATTTTCAGAATGTTGCCAACATATGTAGCGCTATCTGGAAATAGAAAGAGGAAAATGCCGAGAGGGAATTAGTTTTTGTATATTGACTCTATGCATAGATAATGAATTATTTCTATTTAATTTAAATGGAAATAGTCTAGTAGAAGTAGGTAGGTAGGTTAGATGGCAAGAGCCCCACAGGTACATTTCAAGTAGCACTTACGTGCCGTTTGGATACCATAAAGTGGACCACTACCTGCGAAAAGATTTAGGGAAGAGAAAACCAACTACAACCATCCGGAGCTGTTGATGTAGCGGAGGAGAGAAAAAGGATCTAGGTTGGAGAGTTTCCTCAAGCCGTCTCCAAAGGGCACGCTAAGAAATCTCAAGCGCCTAGCCGCCATAGCCGAACATTTGCAGAGAAAGTGCTCAACAGTCTTTTTCTCTGTAGAATACCCACAGCTTCTGCAGTAGGGGTTGTACGTAATTCCAAGCGTCTCCGCGATCACCCAGTGACCAGTGAACACCGCAATGAGTTTGGAAATTGAATGGCGGGTAATTCCCATCACCTTAGTAGTACAAGTAAATTCTCTTAAAGAAATCAACAATACAGCAGTCGTCTCAGGTGTGCGTGATTAACCAATAAGTTGTTCGGTGCTTGAAAAATCAGATAGAAATGTTTGCCACCCAAAGTTTATATATATATAATTGGCGCATACATCCGTTTTGGGTGTTTGGCCGAGCTTCTTCTCCTATTTGTGGTGTGCGTATTGATGTTGTTCCACATATGGAGGGACCTACAGTTTCAAACCGACTCCGAACGGCAAAATATTTTTATGAGGAGCTTTTTCATTGCAGAAATACTCTCTGAGGTTTGCCATTGCCTGCCGAGGGGCCAAAGTTTACCACTTCAGCAATTCCTCATATTTACCCTACATCTTTGCCAAGAACGTCCCGCTTCGATATTAAGTTTGTTCGTGTAAAAATTATCCAGTAACTTAATTTCCCAAAATTCGCTCTCAGAGACAAAAATATTAAAAAAAGTACATGTAACAATTTGCAAGTTTTATGAACAGCTGATTATATTGTCGGCGGGGGAAAATCACAAAAAGTAACTGTGGATACTATCAATGCAACCTAAATTATATTTCATAAAAAAAATAAATTAAAAGATTCAAATAGAACTTTTACAAATTTATATTTCTTTACCAATTGCTTTTGAAAAATTGCATTTCTCACTGAATTCTTTTATTCTTTTCTGTAGGCCATCTAATTCCCACCGGGCTCGCAAAAGCTTAGAAACATTGTTATGAACTATTACGCAAGTTGTTCCCAGAGAAAGCCTGAATCGGTTAGCTAAAAATACTTGTATGTAGCAGCATTCTTCGTGGCCTGCAAACTACAGAAACACCAGCTAGCTTATGGGAAAATATTTTGTAATTTTTTAAGTTTTTATAATAAACCGAGAGATAGAACTTCCGACTTAAACTTTCACAGAATTTGAAATTCGGGAATACGGCAAAACTCTTTCTCACAATAAGTCGGTACTGTTTCTCCATATAATGTACTGGTAATACATAATTTCCACGATTTTTGCCCGTAAAAAATAGAGTTATGTATGTTGCTTGATTTTATTTTGTCCGAAATAATTTGTTCTATTCGATCATCGCAGTCGGATGAAGAGCATTCCATTTGCAATTATTCTTGAGGCAATCACAGCCTTCTTCATATTTTCCTTGCTTCCGTCTATGCATGTATGTATGCGAAACTAGTAAATAATCAAGAAGTACAAGCATAAAACACAAGATATAACTTCAATGCTCACGATTTGTTATTCGGAAACTGCAGCAACACTGATTGGAGGCTGCGATTCAGAAGTTCATACCTCTGTATAATTCAGCTATTCCTATTTAATAGTTATATGACTTCAAATAAGCTTTATAAATTTTATATGAAATATATTTGCTTCCATTCTCCATTGTAATCACCATTTTTCTTAAAATTTAGAACTTTGACTCAATTCGCAAATTTGAATTCGTGTTTATTTATACTTTGCGATCAGCTGTTTTTGTCACTTACAAATTCTTACCAGCAAAAATTCATCTTGTAAAAACTAGCAATTTCCCCTCAAGATGAATGTCATTTTGCTCTCTCTCACTCTCCCCTACTTTGCAAGTTTTTTGAACACCAACAAAACTTGATCATTTGTAACAATTGTGAAATTTTCTTAGATTCGTGGAAATTATGCTCAATAAATTCCGATTTCAAGTCTGGCAGCTTCGATAACTGCCAAAAATGAATAGAACAATACCAAAATATGTATATAAAATGAGAAAAATTTGAACCAAAACGCATTTTTTGTTTCCAATTCTTTTGCAATGATTGGCTTTATGAGACGTAACTCCAGAGACTTTAGACGTGTTGTGACATTGAAACCACTCTATACATCTTTAGTAAGAAGGCAGCTCGAATATTGTATAATAATATTTACCAAAATCCACGATGTACAGAATGCAGAGGTGTGATAAACACCAGACTGTTAACTGCCTCTCATCGATTTTGAAGGAATCTGTTGATTCGCTGATATCAGCTTGGGATGTGACGGCGGTTTGCTTACGAGAAACTGAGAATGTGTGGGTGATGTAAGAGAAAATTAACGCAATCTCCGTCTATGCTACTTCGTTCCTATCAGAACAAGGACTGATTGGACGAGCGCACGATGCACAGAATGCAGAGGTGTGATCTACATCAGAGCGTTAACTGGCTCTCAGCGATTTTAAGCGAATCAGTTGATTTTTTAACATAACTGGAGTCATGATAGCGGTTCGTTTACGAAAAAACTGAGATTGTGTTGGCGATATATGAAAAATATCGTTGCAATCTACGCTCATGTTGTAGCCGATGACATGGCAGCCGAAGTTACTCTCAAAAATTTTGCTTTGGATGGCAAAGCCTTGACCTTGACCAAAATCAAATGAGAGAGGCGTGATAGAGCAAGGTTACATACTCTAGCAGAGATTTCATTAGAGTCGTACATTCACATACTTTGTAAGAGTACATTGACTGGCGTATTTTAACCGTGAGATGTAATTATGGTGTTATCACTAAATATTTTCTATATATTTTTGGATTAATTGGCACGATTTTGTTTTTAATTTTCTCGAATTACATATGTGGGATCCCACGAGAACAATTTTTTTTTATTTTCACCACTCGTTTTGTACTTTCTTATATAAGTACGAGTATATGCTGTTGGAGCCATGCAACGTACATACGAGTACATACATACATACATGTCCGACAAGAAGCTGCAAATTTTCACGGCCTAAATCCGTTTGCTTGCTGATAACACACACAAATGGCAAAATATTCTGATTAAGGTTATGGAGATAAGTTTTGTATTTCTAGTGGGAATGTCAGCTAGCGCTTAGGC
>JAYXIM010030707.1:0-15896 GCA_037575425.1 Anastrepha fraterculus
GCACCAGCTGACACCGCTTCATAAAGTTATTCAGCAATCAGCCAAGCGTATAAAAAATAAATAAATAATTAGGCGCTCACCCTTTATTGGGTATTTGGCCGAGCTCCTCCTCCTATTTGTGCTGTGTGTCCTGATGTTGTTCCACAAACGGAGGGACCTACAGTTTCAAGCCGACTCCAAAGGGCAAATGGTTTTTACAGGAGCTTTTTCGTGGCAGAAATATACTCAGAGGTTTGCTATTACCCGCGGAGGGGCCACCGCCATTAGAAAAAACTACCATTATTTGCTACTAGGAGGCATAGGAATACGTGGCCCCATCTGCCATCATCCGGAATGAGCGAATTGCCATTCTGAGCGTCAGTTAGGCTCTGTCATTCTGTGAGATTAAGTTCCCTCTGGTTCTTGGCTGTATTGAGAAACTGAATCGGACACATCCGGCTGTTTTGGTTCCCAGGGCACAGGAGTACAACTGGGAACGAAGTAGCGCACGCACTGGCGAGAGAGGCTTCGGTCTCGCCATTAATAGGACCCGAGCCGTTCTTTGCTATGTTACAACACAACAGGATAAGCTTAGGTGTGAAGAGCTAAGGCTCAGTAAGGTTAGCTGGCCCTTAGAATACTTTCGAAACAGGAAAACTTCCGTCTTTTCTCATTTCTTCCCCTCCGCAATTTTCACAATAGCAACTGCCTTCATCCGATGAAGCGACGCTTGCAGTGTTTGAGAGAAAGATTCTGCGCAAGATTGTTGGACCTTTGCCGTTGGGAACGGCGAATATCGCAGGCGATGGAACGATGAGCTGTATGAGCTTTACGACGACATAGACATAGCGCAGCGAATGAAGATCCAGTGGCTACGATGGCTGGGTCATGTCGTCCGAATGGATACAAACGCTCCGGCTCTGAAAGTATTCGATACGGTACCAGCTGGTGGTAGCAGAGGAAGAGGAAGGCCTCCTCTGCGTTGGAAAGATCAGGCGGAGAAGGACTTGGCTTCACTTGGTGTATCCAACTGGCGCCGGTTAGCACGTAATCGCGTAATTAATTGGCTATCGCGCCAATTAAGAAGAAGAAGATGTGCCTTTGAGATGCTGCAAAAAATTTATATTTATTTTTTCTTCAACCATTAATAAAAATCGCGGTTGTTGTAAGGCAATTTTTGAATTACGCTTAGATTTCTTTGATCTTTTCAATATCTTCCATTTTTTCACAAGAAATTTGCAATTAAGCTTTCATTACGTGAATGAGAACTGTACGTCCTGTCTCATGACAACCCGCAGCTTAAGAGCCCTGAGCTAGAAAACTCCGTAGGCGATTAATAGTCATCGTGAAGAGAATCTCAGGTGGATTAAGGAAGTGATCGCCGAGAATTATAAGCCTTTGCCTTGTTGACTTATCTGATTATAAACTAACTTTGAACTAACTTTTGCCAGCATTGGCAAACTGGTTGCGATAGTCGCTTATATAGCTGTATTTATGTACTATAGAAAACATTTTTAACTGCCTACCAAAGCGTCGTGCACATACTCGTATTTGGGTGGCAAATCAAATAAATACTAAAAAATTCAATGCCCACCAGATGTCAAGGGAAAATTTGCAGCTTTTAAAATGCCTGCCACAAAAAGTTTCCCCAAAAAACTGGCAATAATTTGCCGCTCAGTCTCTAACAACTGCACACCTCCATGACAACGACCAGCGACCGACCCCACAATCTAGTCAACTCAGTCCATTGGTTTAAAATCTACGATTAGTTGTAACTGTATCAATGCAACCCTCGACTAAGTTATCGACTTTGACAGCGCCAATGTCAATGTCGTAGCTCTGGTACTATTGCCGGTGTGGCAGTACCAAACGTAACAGCTGCCACTGGACGGAGGGTAGAGAGATGTTGTGAATTTTATTAAAGCGCCATTTTGCGTGAAATGCAAGAAAGCGGAAAAGCCCTCTATGCTCGTCTTGTTGACATGAACAACGCCATCAAACAATAACAACAACGCCAACAAATTCCACCAATCAAAGCTGAGCGGAAGACCGTCACAATTTGTTTCGTCCTCACTCGAGCCTGACTGTCTAAGCAGCAGGGAAACATATAGTACATACACACACACACACATGCATACCTAAAAAGGTAGTGGAAAAGCATGTGAGAAGAGGGGTTTGCGTGCGAGTGCGTGTGTGAAGAAGGCAAAAAACGTTGTCGGCTGAAGTTATAATTTTGATGTTTCCGTGCTTGTTTCCTGTTTGCCTGGCGGCCATGTTTTGCTTTCTTTTCAATTTCCTGCAATTTTGCACGCTTCTTTACCTTGCAAATCAAGTCAAATGCCAGCAGAAAATTTATGTATAGCAAGGAAAGAATACAACATTTGAAAACACGCTGTATAAAATGCGGAGCATATTAAAATAATAAGTACGCGGGTGCTAGGCAAGATGTACACTGTCTTCGAAAAGTAACCGGAATGTATGATTTGTAAGACATGCGAAAAGCATACCGCTGTGGCTTACAGATGCGAGTACTAAAAATAGTGTTGTTAATACACATACACGAAATTACCCCTACACATTTGCTGTGTAGACTTATTTCTAAATATTTTTTTTTTGATTTTTTTGTGAAAAATTTTTGGGAAAAATCTTTTTTTTTTCTAAAGTAAACAACAACAATATTAAGTTAGGTGAGGCTAGTGTAAACAAGCGAGATGATGAAAAAAAGGCGCAGAAAAGTTATGTTTGTTGTAAGTACAAAAATGTAAATAAACTTGGACAATCACATCACCTCAGCATCTGATTCTGATCAGATAGAAATAGTTGGAAATCTTTTTAATAATAATAATAATATCCGATTCTGTCAAATTCAGTGATTGTTGAGAAGCATATATGTCATATCGCTGGTGATGGCAGCGAAAAGCGAAAAGTTATGTCATACCGGCATTGGAAAGGCTAAGGATTGATATTGACTCGCTTGATGCTACTGACTAAAATTTACATTAGGGTGGATCAAAAAAAAAAATGTGGGCAAACTAATGTAAATATGCCATCAAGCAAAAAAATACACCCTAAATTTTTTATACAAAGCAAAACATATTTTTATAGGGAGCCTGAGATAAAAAAAAGAAATTTTAAAATTAAAAAAAAATTAATTTAAATTTTTTGACGTGAATTAATTTTTTATTATGTTTTTGTTTTTTTGGTATGATTTCTGTACATTTGCCATTGGAAAAAAAAAATTGAAAAATCCAAAAAATTTTATTTAGGTTTTTTTAGTATCAGTTTTTGTACATTTGCGTAGAGAAATTAAGAGAGGAGATTAAGTAATATCGAAAAAAAAAATAATTAAAATTTTTTGACATAAATTATGATTTTTTTTTTGTATCATTTTTTGTACATTTGCAATAAAAAAAAAAAATGAAAAACACAAAAATTTGTATTGAAAGTTTTAAGTTTTTTAGTATCAGTTTTTGTACATTTGCGAAGAGAAATTAAAAGAGGACATTAAGTAATATCGATTTGTAAATATTTTACGTCTACGTTGGCTGGGTCTTGTCGTCGGAATGGATACAAACGTTTCGGCTCTGAAAGTATTCGATGCGGTACCAGCTGGTGGTTACATAGGAAGAGGGAGGCCTCCTCTGCGTTGGAAAGATCAGGTGGAGAAGGACTTGGACTCACTTGGAGTGTCTAACTGGCGCCGGTTAGCACGAGAAAGAAACGACTGGCGCACTTTGTTAAACTCTGCCGAAATCGCGTAAGCGGTTATCGCGCCATTTAAGAGGAAGGGATATTTTATACCAAATTCTTCCCATAGTACTTTTCAAAGCCATGACGGCTGAGGTTAATATGCATTAAATAAAAAAAGGTGTTTCGTTTTTTAGGGCTTAGAACAAATTTGAGTGCTAGTATCCAGAAAATAATTTTTTTGTTTGGGCTTTTCTAATTTACATTTATTTTAATTGAGGTATTCACAAGGGTGTCATAAGTGTCGTACTGCTGTATGGCGTAAACTTTAAATGGCTAAAAATATATTTAGGAGGTTCGCAGGATACGGTGAAAGTCACATGATGAATTTTCACAAATTTCAAAAATAGTTGGTTGTGGTTTCAAGTGTTCTAAATATTGATTCAACCGTTAAGAAGTTTACGACATACGGCAATACGATACTTACCGAGTCCTGTGAACCGCCTAAGTATATTTTCTGACAAATTTTGAACACTTTAAGGAGTTTTTACAATTGCATATTAAAAACCTAAAAAAAATCTCAACCGCAGTACTTTCCCTTGGGCTTGAAATATATGGAAAGAGGTATAAAATTTTTTATTTATTTATTTTTTTTGCTAATAAAACCGCATTTAATTTTTATAAAAAAAAATGTGGGGAAAAATAAATTCATTATTTTCTCGGTAAATGCCTATAGTGATCGACATCTCGTAAAGTCTCGATCAAACAATTTAAAGTTTATGCTCGTTGTCGTGGTGACATTTCACACTAAAAAATCGTTTGTTGTTTTTTTTTTATTCACTCAGCTGTGAGTCAACAAAGTCAACAAAGAGAAAAAGCGGGACATTTTAGAGTTTTTATTTGATAAAGGCGAAAATGCAAGCCAGGTTGCTGAAATTGTGAATGTAGTTTATGATGCCGAACGTGCAATTTTGTTTTCGTCGATTCCGTTGAGGCATTTTTGATGTTAAAAATGCACCTCGCACAGGCAGGCCCGCCATTGAAAATGTCCATAAAATAACAGAAATAATCGAAGTTGACCGACATGTCAGTAGTCGTAGCATCGCCCAAGAGCTAAAGAGATGAGCATCGAAGTACTTAGCAGATCGTACGCGTCACTAACGAAACTCTTCAAATCGAAACTACTAAACAGACAATGCAAATTGTTTCTGTAGGAAATCATCATTGGACTAGTCGTATGCCATGTAACTGAATCGTGGACGCTAATTGAGGCAGTAAAGCAAACTGCAAACCCTCGAACCTTCGAACGAAAAATACTCAGAGAAATTGTTGACAATTATGATAAAGATCGACCATTATAACAGGTTTAGCTCATTCGCTCAAAAATCTTACGCCAAAAAAATTCTTTCCTAATATTTCCTGACAAATTTTGAACATTTTTAAAGAGTTTTTTCTAATTGAATAACAAGAACCTAAAAAAATCTCAACTGCAGTACTTTCCATAAGGTTTGGAGTATACGGAAACGGGTAAGTCTACATTTTTTTGTTTTGCAAATAAAACCGCATTTAATTCTAATGAAAAATTTTGGGCATAATAACTTCGACAGCTTCTGCTTCCAGAAAGAAGCCTCATTACCAACGATTATTTCCCGCAAAAAATCCGCTTAAACTATGTTTTCCTTAAATCTGCTATGCACTGGACCGACAGACGACGAGTTCTCGACAACAACACGTTCGGATGGTTGGTCAAACTTACGAAGTAGCGATGCCATTTTCGGCACGCAGTTGAATTTAAACTTGGTTTGGATGAATATTAAATAGAGCAATGAATGTGGGCATGATTCTAACCATCCTATTAAATGAACATAACCTCAACGCGCGCCAGAAGGCAAGTGAAGTGCGCCGTAAGTTTGTCGAACATAACTTCGAACGAAATAAATTAGCATGGCAATTTACCAGCGTGAATCGAATAGAAATATCAGAAACATCTGTTTATTTGTACAGCTGGTCTGACGGTGATTATTGGAATCGGATGTTCTCTACGTCTTAAAAACACCTATTATACTTACATATTATATATACTATATTCCTACTTATTATTGTATTAGTGTGAACAGGCGCACTCATAAGTACGCATACACTGATTAAAATTAAATGTTTGCCCACATTTCCAGTCGCATATGCATACATACATACATACTCGTGCTCACATAATTAGGCGACTGTATCTTTTCACAATATTTGCTAATATTTGATTCGAAATTTTTTTCACTAAATTTTTAATAAAAATATAATTCAAAGTAAAACAAAAACCTTGTAAATCAAATATATAAACTTTTTACAAAATTCACAAAAAAATTTAAAAAAATTATCATCAATTTTTTTTGCTTTTTAAACAGAATTTTTATAAAACTTCTGGGTATGCAGTTTGATAGCCTATTCAAGTTTAGTATATTAAAGTGATAGTTTGAGGTCACTCGAAAATCTCGCTGATTTTTGAAAATTTCGTTTGCATTCGATGCTGAGATTTTCTTCCTCATAGACCACAAAAATTGCCAAAAATCAAAGAAATTTTAGACCGACTTCAAATTTACTCTTTAATATACAAAAATTAAATGAACTGTAAAACTGCTTACCCAGAAGTATTAAAAATTCTTGTTAAAAAGTTAAATTGGAAGAGAATTTTGTGAATTTTGTTAAATTTTTGTGAATTTTGTAAAAAAGTTTATAAAGTTTTTATTATACATTGAAATATGTTTTTATTAATGAACGTACGACCTGGAGAAATAATTCCATCACCTTCAAACCTGGCTCCCAGATATAGCTTACTGATGGGTCGAAATTAGAAGCTGCTAAAACAGAGGTGTGGACCTAAAAGAGGTGTGAATCAATGGACCCACAGAAACTCGATTACAATGGGTTTTTACCCAACAATCTTACAGGCAGAAATACATGTCACTGAGATATGTGTCTCCGTAGGCGGATGAGAGTAACTCACCTTTACGTATTTTCAGATAGTCAAACAGTCAGGCGGCTTTGAAAGCCCTGCACTCAACTGTAATCACCTCAAAAATGGTAAATGGGCTGAACCTTCTTAAAACGTTAATGAACTTAAGCCCAGTATTCTTAGGTTGGGTTCATGGACATGAGAGATATGAAGGAAATTAAATGGCTGATCATCTAGCTAAGAAAGAGGCAACATGCAATTAATTGGACCTGAGCCTTTCTGTGGACTTACAAAAGGCTGCATTAACGAATTTCTTAGCAATTGGGAGGAGCAGAAATTCGTTGAACACTAGCGAAATTCTAGCGGTCAGCGACAAGCGAAACAATTCCCAACGCCGGACAGAGGAATTTCTGATAAGCTACTTTCGCTCAGCAGAGTAGACTTAAGACTTTTAACTGGTTATGCTTCCGGCTACTGTAGCCTGAGATACTTTCTTCTGCTTCTTGATTGGCGTGACAACCATTTAAGCGATTTGGCCGAGTCTAACGAAACGCGTTAGTCGTTTCTTTCTCGTGTGAAGCCAAGTCCTTCCTCAGCTGATCTCTCCAACGCAGACGAGGCCTTCCTCTTCCTCTGTTACCACCAGCTGGTACCGCATCGAATACTTTCAGAGCAGGAGCGTTTGTATCCATTCGGACGACATAATCCAGCCAACGAAGTCGCTAGATCTTTATTTGCTGCGCTATGTCTATGGCGTCGTAAAGCTCATACAGCTCATTGTTCCATCGCCTGCGATATTCGCCATCGCTAACGTGCAAAGGTCCAAAAGCCTTGCGCAGAGTCTTTCTCTCAAACACTCCAAGGGACACCTCATCGGATGTTGCCATTGCCCAAGGTTCTGCGGCATACGACAGGACAGATATGATGAGAGCCTTATAAAGTGTAAGTTTTGTTCGTGAGAGAGGACTTTAGTACTCAATTGCCTACTTGGTTCGAAGTAGCACTTGTTGGCAAGAGAGATTCGTTGGATTTCCAGGCTGACATTGTTATCGGTGTTAATACTGGTTCCTAAATAAACGAAGTCTTTTACAACCTCGAAATCATAACTGTCAACTGAGACGTGGGTGCCGACACGCGAGTGCGCCAACTGTTTATTTGATGACAGGAAGTATTTCGTTTTAACCTCGTTCACCACCAGCCTGAGGTATCATTTAAACAAAATTGGTCTCTCTGAGAACCGTTCAAATTTGTAAAAAGCCTTAAAATATAGGGTAAATCAGCAGGCTTTGCTTTGTTTTGGCCGCAGCCCAGTGGTGTTTATATAAAAAAGTAGCGAAAAAAATTAAGCTCCTCCTCCTATTTATGGTGTGCGTCTTGATGTTGTTCCACAAATGGAGGGACCTGCAGTTTAAAGCCGACTCCGAACAGCAAATGGTTTTTTATGAGGAGTTTTTTCACGGCAGGTTTCACTTCACTCGGATGTTTGCCATTGCCTGCGGAGGAGCGACGGCTATTAGAAACAACTTCATTTCATTCAAAAATTATTTTGTATTTCATACCCGGAGCTTCGAGCCTGTGCACTTCCGAATGATAGTTACGCACCAAACCCAAACGACTGCAGCGGCCGTATTGCGAATGTTGAAAAGTGAATGAAGTTACTTAATTATGTAAGCACAAGTGTACATACGTACGTAAAGGAGTGTATGTAAATATTAACTTGTCAGTTTCCATGCACTGTGCCGTCTTTGGCGAAAGCACGAGTGGGGAGTAATGAAGCGCTCTTTTGCAGAGCGGATAGCGGTTGTTAATGATGATTGCGTTGCGTTGCGTTGCGTTTCAGTGTTGTCGCACGTTGCAAGTCACTCACCACAGCTAGCTGCAAGTGTCAAGCAACTAGAGGCAAAGGCAATGGGGAGCTTGATACGGGCCTTGTAACTGAGTGGGTTGATGGCAACGCCAACGTATGACTCATCATATTTGCAACTTGCGTACGTACATACACACACGCACACATACATAGAACTTACATAAGTATGTGTGTATATGTAAATATGCGCCAAGCTGTTCAGGCATGCATGTTGTGGCCGCCGTTAACTGCCGTTGCGGCACGTTACTCCCGTCATTTCGTTGCTGTTGCTATTGCCGGCGCTGTTGTTCAGGCAGTTGGTTGTTCCGCCTAATGATGCTCTGTTATTCTGGGCGGGCAACACCCCAAGCCAAGCCAAGCCAAGCCAAGCCTTCAAAATAAGAACTTGTTCTTGCAGGCGCGCGCGCGCTCTCGGCCAGGACAGGGGCGAAATTCGAGTGTACCTGTGGGCCACGACAAGCCTACGGTTGCCTTGCGCGCTTCGTCATGTCGAAGGAAGTGTGTGCGACATAATTTTTTATTTTTTTTTTTGCCTTGTGTCTTCCACATTTGCAAATCCAATTAAAAATTCTCGCAATTCCGCATTTGGTCTGGAAGATGGTTGGGCGTTGATTGTGTTGGTTGCCTCTTGGCAGTTAGCGGTTGCCGGTTGCACTTAACGTGATTTTCGACCTGAAAGAATTTTCACTTTTTAGCCTTGTATCCCTTAACGCTACCGCCTGCGTATGTGTAACACTTGGCATTGCTTTGCACACGTTTTCCGTTTGAGGAAAGATGCAGTTGCGGTTAGACGCCATATGCACAGTGGGCGCTTTTTCATACTTTCACGCATTTAAATTGATTTTTTCACTTTTGCTGCTTAAGTTGCGCTTCGCTTGCCCAATTCATAGCTGGCATGACGGAAAAATAAATGAATGCACAAGCATACATACATACATATATACATACATACATACATGCACACATACATACGTACATTTAGCAATACAAAGCAGCACCTATGCATGTACATATGTATGTGTGAGTGTGCGTTTAAGAGCAAGCATCAGTATCAATTGTGGGGTAAACCTTGGTCTTATTCTGCATTCGCGCACATTTGCATTTCGCTTAAGTGCAGCAGCATTTTTTTGTTGTGTGGCTTTGTGAAATGCATGCTCATGCACATTTTTGTCGCCGTAACCGCCGACACTGCCTCTGCCTCGCCTCGGCTGTTATCGTTATTATTATTGCTGTTGTTGCAGTTGATGTGTTGGTTCTTGTTGCTGCCGCCGCATATCGAGCATATAACAAGCACTTGAGACATGTGAATGCATCCACTTTGATTTTGTTTTCCTCCCAAGTGGCAGCGGCGCGACGGTGGTGTTGGCACATCAAGCTGCCCATTTGCCCACTTGCGATCCCCACAATGCGCCCACCCACTCGAAGCAATATGTCGCGCCGGCACATAATGACGCATTGCTTTCACAAAATTTCTATACACTCTCCTTGGCTTTGGCAGTGGCACTGGCACCGGCACTGGCATTGACACTCTCGCTCAATTTCAATTCGTATTTGTAATTGTTTGTCTGTACTCGTAGATATAACAAATTGTTTTCCTATTTTTAGTGAAGCAACGTTTCCTTCGCTTTTTTTCACAAATGTTCACTTAATACTCGTAAATTGCTCCAAATGCCATTGTAAATTAATTAAGCTGTTTTTGCTCTTATTGGCGATCTCGATCAGTTTAGCAGTCACGGCCTGACAGTTATTGTCATTGGTATTATTTATTTAAGATTTTTTAAGGCATTCACAGAATCACTTTGAGGTTGTTTCTATTATTATAAATATGTAGGTGGAAATATATGTGCGTATGTATGTGGCACTGTATGTCAGTGTGTAAGTAGAGACATTCCTAACCGAGTAGCCAACTGAAGTCCAACATAAATTTCATGCGTATGAAAAATCGCCACTGCCTTAGTGACAAATGCTATATAAAGGGTGTGTCATTGACTAGTTTCTTATAGAATTACATATTGGCTTAACACTGATAGCAATTTAGCGCAGCGTATAAACTACTTGTCAGATGCGGCGCATTTTAATTCGGCGTTTCGCATTTAGGCGGTAACGAAATTGCCATTTTTGGGCTTGGAAAACATACGTAAAGTCGTCGAGTGCTATTGAGATTTGATTAGCAATGTTTTTTTTGGCAGCATATTGGCATCTGGTTTCGGTAATATGACGTTATATATATATATATATATATAATTGGCGCGTACACCCCTTTTTGGAAACTGTTGGGCTGTTGAGCTGGCTACACAGGAAACTTTGGTTACGGTCTCGTCGCGAAATGAGAGAATTGAGGTTCCCTTAAGAACCTGTGGTCTGCTCCTGGAAAGATGGACCTCGAGTCAATTCAGCGAGCGCTGGGCTAGTGCGCAAACGTGCAAGGTCGCGAGATGTTTTCGCTACGCCTCCGGATATAGCGGGTTTAAATATCATACATCTGGTGAAGTTCAGCAGTAGCTTGTTGCGGCTAATTACGAACGTAAAACAGCTACCGTAGGCGTCGTCGTAAGTGCATGGTCCTCATCCTCTAATCCCAAAGCTTTTTCTTCCTCCCTTCTCCTTTCTTCTGTAATGACATCACAACGGACGAATTTTGAAAATTTGTCCAAGCTAGGGCAGCCATTTAACCTAACCATAAGCAAAGCGGTGGTGAACGAGGACAAAACGAAGTGCCTCCTGTCATCAAACAAATAGTCCGCGCGCCCGCGTATCGGCACCCACGTCACGGTTGCTAAGTTTAATTTAAATTTTCGTTGAATGGAAATTTACAATTATCGCATCTTTTTTTAAAAGCGGAAGAAAAAATTATGCTTGTATTTATAGGCCGATTTCCAAGCTATCAAGCATCCCTAAACTGTTTGAATACATTGTTAAGGACAAAATGTATTTTGCGTTTAAGTCTTTAATTGTCATCGTTTTCCGAAGGACTCCAAGTTGATTGCATTTACACTAACTTCTCTAAGCCATTTGACAAAGTCACGCACGAGATTCTAGTAAACAAGTTAGCTTGCATGGGTTTTCACTCCACCTTTCGGCAATGGCTTAAGTCAGATTTGCCGAATAGACGGCGCGTGATAAAAATCGATGGAATTTTGCGAACCACTTTTTCGGCACTTCTCTCCCAGAGGATCATCTTAGCGACACTTCTTTTTGTAGTTTTTCTCAGTGACATAGGCAATTGTTTTTCGTTTTCGAATTTCTTGCTCTTCGCGATTGATATACAAATTTTCTCATCTGTTAAGGACTCAGTGTATGCTCAAAAGCTTCAACTCGACTTGACCAATCTTCATCATTGGTATGCATTGGTCGTGTCTGTCTTTGAATATTCAAAGATGAAGAGAAGATCATTTAACATTTTCGAGACGTCAGTACATTTTCAACACATTCTACACCATTTCTAATAATACAAGGTGAAGTCCAAAATAAACAAGACTGACGCCCTAAAAATGTTTTTGATGGCGCTATCTTGTTAATGTGTTAGTGCGTTGGAAGTTACATCCCTAGCTGACTTCCAATAAAAGCTTGGTGACATTCGGTTCAGTGGAAGCGAAGTTATTGCGAATAAAGTGTCAGTGTGTTTGTGTCATCAGTACAAAAATGAGTTTCGAACAAAGAGCCAATATCAAATTTTGTTTTAAAATGGTTGTGGTCCTTTCGCGAACAAACAGAGCAAGAATTGGTAGGTTCTGCCTTAACCTGTCTGAAGAAAACAGAGCTAACCGATCTACTGATGGCTTCAATGATACAATACAAAACCGTTTTTTGATTGCTTGATCACTGCAGATGAAAAATGGGTCGGGTCTTGTGTGATAATTCCAAGCGCAAGAGGCGGTGGCTCTCTGCGAATGAACCGCCAGGCATTCCCACGACAGTCGGTTCTACGTTACCGGAATCACCCGGATTTATATCGAGCCAAGGACCTGTCACTCCAGCACCATTCCCTGTACTTGTATGGAGAATGTTTATGCTGCTACAACAACAACGACAACAAATTGTGTGTTTGGTGGAATGGTGCATTTTGAAGTGCTGGAGACGCAACTGAAATAAGAGAACGTAAATGGAGATGGCTTGGCCATACCCTACGGAAAGGTGGCACTGAAATCAGCAGACAAGCGCTGGACTGGAAACCACAAGGACAGCGCAGAAGAGGCAGATCTAGGGGCTCTTGGCGTCGCTGCATCGAGGAGGAATATAAAGCCGTGGAAAAAACAATGGCCTGGCAACAAATGAAAAATATATCCGGAAATCGCACAAAATGGAAAAGTTTTACATTGGCCCTATGATCCGCAACGAAGGAATGATGATTAAATCTGGAGAAAATAGATCGAGTAAATCAATCATTAATTAGAAAGTATGCAGCGATTTTCCTTATGTTATTTCACTATTATTTCACTTACTATTAAAAAAATAAGAAGAGTCCATAAAAACATTCTGATATGTAAAACAAAAATAACAGCAAACAATTTTGTTTTCTTGCTGTTCCCTGAAAATCAATTTAATCTAACGGCTAAAAATTGACGGTTACGCTTATCGATCACCGCGCATGTTATTTATTGTTTTTTGAACGAAAGTAGCACAATTTGCATATGCACACAGTCCCTTTTGATGATAATAAAAACGCGCCGAAGCCGAATGTTTATCTTCAATGCAATCGTCGTCATGTTTGCTCACATTTTTAGCATAGAAAGTGCGCCGTGTAACTGGCCAAGCAGAGTTGGCCAAATGCCTATTACAACAGCAATTAGGCTTAGTGAAACATCAAATCGGCAGACAGTATCGTAATAAAGATTAAATAACATCCTAAACAAATATTAGCAAAAGCCCCAGCATAAACATGCACGACGAATACTCGCAGTGCACTGCAAAGAATAACATAAAACCGGTTTCGAACGAAAGGTGCGTCACGAGAAACATAAATTGACGTGTAGCCAAGATATAAAAATTTGCCAGGCGCGATAATTTATTAGGGACTGAGTGTGTCGAAAAACCAGAACAGGAAGTGGTAATGAAAGTAAAAGGTAAGGTATGTGAAAGTAAACAGGCTGTAGAAAATCACAGGCATGCGGGTAAAAAGGGAATATCACATGGAAAAAAAAAATTAAATAAATAAGAAATGTACGTGTTCGAACAAATAACTAATATCAGCGGCATTTCAAAATTCTCAAAGAGGGAACCGCTTGCCGCCAAACATATAACCATATAGTACGTATACACATTAGGGTGGAGTGAATTTTTTGTTTTAATCACTTTTGGCAGACCTGCAGGAAGTAAGGGTGCAGAATATTATTTATCTTAGCGCATGTTAAGAGGTGCCCCCGATACCATTATTTAAAAATAAACGCTAAATTCAACCTATTAATTCTCATTTTCCAAAATTATGTACATACAGTTAGGTATTCACGCACTTTCAAGTTCGCCACGAACCATTTTTGGTTGGTAGTTAGTGTTTAGATTTATTTCAAAGCGTTCTCATGGTCTTCTAAGCTAACTTATAACGCAATTTAGTGTTATTAATGTATATATAGCGTTTTTCAATAGGTGCGCTTCAACTTTTTTCCGATAGGGAGGGCGAACGACGCAATATTTTTTATTTTTCGCTTGTCATTTGTAAGCTTCATTAGTATACATTTCCTCATGGAACGCTACACACTTGAGCAACGCTTGCAAATCATTGAATTTTATTATAAAAATGCGTGTTCTGTTAAGAAAGTTTAAAGTCGAAAAATCATCTTCAGTGATGAAGCTCACTTTTGGCTCAATGGCTTTGTCAACAAGCAAAATAGGCGGTACTGGGCAGAAAGCAATCCACACGTGATTCATGAGGCACCGTTGCATCCCGAAAAAATCACTGTTTGGTGCGGTTTACATGCCGGCGGCGTAATTGGCCCATATTTTTTCGTTGACGAGAACGATCGCCACGTTACTGTGAATGGAAATCGATACCGCGACATGATAAACGATTATTTTTGGCCGCAATTGAATGGTATGGACTTAGGCGACATGTGATTTCAACAGGACGGGGCCACAAGCCACACAGCACACGCTACAATTTATTTGTTGAAGAGTAAGTTCGATGAGCGCATTATTTCCAGAAATGGACCGGTCGAATGGCCGCCGCGCTCGTGTGATTTGACGCCTCTAGACTGTTTTCTTTGGGGTTATGTGAAGCCATTGGTCTACAGTAACAAGCCGGCGACGATTTGTGAGCTCAGAGCCAATATTGAACGCGAAATTGCTGGAATTTAGGCCGATTTATGCAAAAGAGTGGTCGAAAATTGGGTTCAACGATTGGACTTCGTAAAACGTGCACGCGGTGGTCATGCAAAAGAAATCGAATTTCATACTTAAATGTATATGTTCAAACTCGATAATAAAAAAAAATTAGTTAAAAAAGTCAAACCGTTCGTCTTTTATTAAAAAAAAAGTTGAAGCGCTCTTACTGAAAAACGCTTTTTATTGATTTATTTATTCAGTCGATGAAAAAAACAAAAATTTTTTTAAATGATTCAAAAACAGATGATTCAAAACAAAAAATTTTTTTTATTAAAAAATGATTCAAAAACAGATGATTCAAAAAAAAAACTTTATTTAAAAAAATGATTCAAAAACAGATGATTCAAAAAAAAAACTTATTTGAAAAAATGATTCAAAAACAGATGATTCAAAACAAAAACATTTTTTTATTAAAAAATGATTCAAATACAGATGATTCAAAAAAAAACTTTATTTAAAAAAATTATTCAAAAACAGATGATTCAAAAAAAAAACTTATTTGAAAAAAAGATTCAAAAACAAAAATCATCGACGGAATAAATAAATTAATAAAATTATTATATATATAACGCTTCTTTATGATTAAAATCCTCATTTTGACCTTTAAGCGCTCCTTGGTTGGTCTGTTTGTATACTGCAGCTGTCTAGTTCATGAGAGTCAAATATGATTAACGTATGACGTCATTTGCAAAAATTATATAAGTAAATCTACCTATAGGGTGATTAATTCTGCGCCACGTTGTACTATGATACAATCTTATAAAGGGTTTTCCAATAACAGATGTGATTAACGATTTTTTATGGCCGGAATTGGATGGTAATGATCTGGACAACGTTTATTTTCAACACGACGGTGCTGCGTGCCACACAAGAAACGAAACCATTGATCTTTTACGCGAAAAGTTTCCGGACCGTGTTATATCTCGAAGAGGTGATCATAATTGGCCAACGAGATCTTGTGATTTAACACCTTGTGACTGTTTTTTTTTTGGGGCCACGTGAAAGAGAAGATCTACGCCAACAGCCCAGGGTCGATTCAAGACCTCAAAGATGGAATTCGTGAGCCTATCGAGGACATAGGGCAACCACTTCGCACTT
>JAYXIM010030708.1:0-67996 GCA_037575425.1 Anastrepha fraterculus
TTTTTGCAAGCAATGCGGATTTTCGCCCATTTCTTTTTCTTTTTTGTTTTTGTGTGCTATTTTCTACGCTGAGTTGCAATATATCCACGTGTATGGGAATGGTAATACCGGCTTTCCACTTTTTTTTTGGTATTTTTTTCTTTTTCTTTATACAGAAAATGAGTTTCTTGTTAATAAAATGCCACCTCGATATTTAACTTTTGCTTTTTGGCGTACGCCTTGAAAGTCGCTATGAAAAAGTCGAAAGGTGAGTATGACCAGTGTACGTACGTGCCTATTCATATATACATATATATGTGTATGTACGTGTGTGTGCCACAAATGTTTTGACAATTCTGCCGGGCCTGAGAGGGTTTAAAAATATGCTCAGAAATCCAGTTTATTTTCAATAATAGTCTTTTCTGCTGTTATTTTTAGCCACTGGCGCTATTATGCAGGCACACACACACACTTATACACTTACAATTTGAATGCAGTCTATTCGTAATAAGCAATCAAGTGTAATCTAATTTGCCTCGCAGTTTACGCAAATAGTACTCACAAAAAAAAAAGAAAACAACAAAAAAATGTTATTTAACTTCTAAGCTCAAGTGACTAATTTCGTATGCATGATTGAGTTTTCGAGTCTTTTGCACAAAATTGTAAATTAACATTTTTGAATGAACTCATGAGTAGATAAATAAATGAATGCATATGTATGTATGTATGTATGTACGGTGCATGCAATATGCGAATGCGACATATCACAAGCAAGCAAATAAGTGGCTGGCTAGTTAACCCTTAGAGGGGTAATGTTTTCATTTACAGTTATTACAACGAATGATGTCATTTGACCGTTTATGTACCAGAATTTCGTTCCCCGTTGCTTTGAGTACGCAAACAATTGAATTTTTGACAACTCCTTCAACTAATTAAGTTACATACACACATACATACATATATGGAAATTTTAATGAGATAGCTACTTGTGTACTCTATAGAGTTGAGAATATTTCTTTGGCGTTAGATATGAAAATTGTTAACTGTTAATAATAACTGTTCTAATATCTGGAAGGGGATGAAAGAGGTTTTGCATTAAACTCTGTTGAAGTAAATAATTAATGGAAACGCTGGACCATAAATTATATATGTATATATATATGTATGCATAAATACATATGTACGTATGTACATATGTATGTATACACATATGCACGTATGTATGTATACACATATGTAGAATATTTATGAATGAAAAAAATATTTTGAGTGATAAAAATCTTTATTTTCACCTTTGCGCGCTCCATTCCTTGTCTATTCATCTAGTGTCACAACGTCATTTGCAAAAATTATACATCTTCCGATGGGGTGACTAATTTTGCGCCACCTTGTACAAATGATTGGCAGTCTTGGTATAAGCAATTCGCTACTTTTATATGAATATATAATACAGATAATTAGCGCTTACACCTTTTCTGGGCGTTTGGCCGAGCTGCTTCTTCTATTTGCGGCGTGCGTCTTGATGTCGTTCCACAACACTGCAACAATTGATTAAAAAAGAAATCAAATATGGAATCAAATATGCACTGAGTCGCACACTCCCCGCCACAGCAGACACATTCTCGTCAGTGCGCATATAAAAGCAAGAAGGCACCAAATTGGATTTTTACTTGGTGAAATAAGCCAGGTGAACTAAGGCTTTAGTAACTCTACCTTATATGATTTTCCCTTGGATTGAGTTACTTTGAAATTTCACCACAGTCAAGATTAGATTATGCCTTCCTACTAAGTTTTGGGAGAAAGGTCGTTTCCTGTTTGATTTTTACACAAAGCACTTGGTTACTCTGCAGCAGCCCAACTTAGACCAACGTCTTATATGCGTCAGACCTCATGAAGTCGTAAATTCATAGTTGAATCGATGCAAAATTGGCACCTAGAAAGGGTTCAGGGCCTAGTGGCCTATGCTTGCTGAGCCTTCACTAGCCAGTTTGTCAGCTAACTCGTTCGCTGTAATACCACAATGACCAGGCACCCAAAAATAAAACAAACTTATGTTGTGTTTTGCAACACTGTTCAAATTTATCTCACATTCATCGACTAATTTCCAAGAGCATCGCACAGTCAGCAAGGGCTCTTAGTGCAGCTTGACTGCCACTACAAATTGCAATACTATTACCCCGCCACTTTTTCTCAATTGGCCAGTATGCGACATTCACGATGGCATAGATTTCCGTTAAGAATACCCATCGGTAAGAATAGCCGATAGAATGTCCTGTAGCGTAGAAGTACTTAGTGTCTTGGTCTATGTACCATCCAGATCAGCGACCGTGACTGGTTTTGGAATCCGTCGGTGTAGAAAGTGGGCTGAAATTTCGTTAAAATGATATCTGGGATTTAACCATTGATCTCTATCTGGGATCAAAACATATCAATATTTCCCATCGAAGCACCCGGTTGTCTGCTAGCATCGAGAACAGTCAGCACCGCTCCGACACCGCATATCTGAGAGTGATCAGTCTTTTCTTCGTTTCCCCAGTACGCCGCTTTCATCGCTTCCCTTTCGAATTGGTAGATGTAGACAGTCCAACTGGCTGCAAAGTATATATAAAGGAAAGAAGCTGCAAGCAAGGGTCCATTCCTTCAAAAAAACTTCACTTTCATAATCAAGTTTTTTAGAAATGCAAACCGAGATTGCAGCTTCCAAATGCTGCTGGCACTGAGAGACAGGTCTTGGAGGGCTATATTTCTGGTATTTGATTAAAATTACTCAAATTACTGCCAATATTCGGTTTTTTCTAGTTCGACTTTTTTACCTAAAATTAAAGCCTCTCCCTCATTAATTTGTCTTTTCAAGCGTGCGTACTCGTATTCGTAAAGCCTAACAATTTAATTATTTTTGCGCTGCTATCAATGGGCATCAAGAGCAGCCACAAAAATAGTCGCATGGCGCGTTCTCACAATCCTTCAAAAAAAAAATAACAAAACAGTGAAATACAAAGATCTCATTTGTGATAAATAGTGAACCAAAGTTTCATTAAAACTACCCCAATATGCGGGTATAGCAGCCGGAAAAATCTACTTACATACGAATTATACATTTACACATATGCACATACATACAACGATTTGAAATAGTGTAGACAAGTCCATAATGAGATTATCTGTGATCGAAAATGTCGCAAGCTGCTCTATGCAGTATTACGTTTGCAGAAAATTACACTCATTTGACTTTGTAATAAAATCATACAGACAAAAAATTTGATTATTCAACAAGGAGACTTCAAAAGAACATAATATATACATATATATGTATGTGTGCATAGAGTATGGGTATGCTAGTAGTCAAGGGCTATGCACTTCAAATTTCAAGTTGTGATTTCAAAACTATTGAATTGAATTTCGTATGGTATTTTCATTACAATCGCATTTACTCATTTTTCATTTTTATCCTGCATTGTATTTGTTTTTTAATACTATTTGTTTGCAAGCAGCGAGAAGCCAAAACATGCAATTTACTTGCGATATAAACAACAACAGTGCTGACGATAAGGACGAAAAACGACGAGAATACAAAAGCCTCTATCGCAGCGCCCGTTGACATTGACACTATGGGAGGCCAAAAACACAAGCGAGTGTCAGCAGTCAGAATCACCTCTATTTCACACTACAATATCTCCGCACATACATACATACATACATACATATGTACATACTTGCTATGGCTACCTATTACGCTATTGAGAATTGTTCGCTCTTCGGTTGGGAGGGGAAATGGATAGCAAACAACTACTCCCGTTCATACGAATGCACACGCATATGCATGTATGTATGTATGTATGTATGCAAACGCATATTGTACCTTGTAATATGAAACCCTTGAGCATTGAGCGTGCGATTGAAATTGCAACTGCCCGAGGTATCGTTTCCACCACACACAAACACTCGAACACTGGCAAATAAACAATTGTAGCAACATCACCCTATCAACAGAAGTGTCAAAATAATTTTCTACTGTTTCGCGTTTTTTCCCCCTCCTTCAATGTGTTGTTTAGTGTTTTTAGTGTCCATTGAGATTTGATTTGCGATTTTGGAATTTGTGATTGTCACATGGGAATATCCATACACGTACGTGTGTGAGTGCGACAGCAGTTAGCACACATGCATGTACATACGCACGTTTTTGTTAAATGGTGTATGTTTTTCCAAAATAAAGTGCTTAGTGATATTTTTGGTGTGTGTCTACTTGCCGATTCACCGATTTGTTGTATGCTGTGAAAGTTCCCCTTTAATGCCTTGTAATGGACTTTTTTACGTAGTTATAAATAAATGAAAAATTTAACGGTTCATATGGCACGTGAAGTACCACCGTGCAAATCGTATGAAAACAAACTTCATATACATCACACACACATTCATGCAAAGAAAACAAGCAACACAATCATCACATTTGAGAAAATGGGTTGCAACGGGCTGCAATGGGTTATCGTACGCCAGCTGCAGCATTCATGCCTTGGTAGTTAGTTGCCCACTACTTGTACATTTTGGCATTTCGGCATTTACATATTTTTCCTCGTTTTGTTTCTGGTTTTTGTTCGGTTACAGAATGCGCCAATTACCTTGATGACTTTACAGTTTTTATAGAGTAAAATAAAAATGAAACAAAAAGTTGTAGGCAAGCAAACAAAAAGGATTGCATAAAACAGTATAAAATACGGGAATTATTTATGAAAACAAAATGAAATGCTGTAAACATTTCAGCAATTCATTTCCGCATAAATGCAGCTATAAATAAAAGCGAATCGATTTGCATGCACCTTTGAGCATTGCCTGTTTATTTTTGCTGCTCTCCTCAGCGTAATGGCCAACTACTGTTTTACCATTCGGCTTTTGTATATATGCATGTATGTATGTATGTATGTACGTATATAAAATCATGCATATTTACTCACTCTGAATGCACCAATGCTATCTTCCCGATTCCAATATACTCCTATGTATGTATGTGTATACAACATGTACGCAAATATGCTTAAGGGCCTGGACTGAAGCAGCACACGGTTCGATGATGCACAGTGCAACTTGCCAGAGAAGCACTAATTTGCATGGAATTTGCTTAAATACATTTATACCATAAATTATTATGGAATACGTGCCGTTTATTTAACCCCATTCCATACTATATGTAACTGTTTCGTCATATCACTATTTGCACTCAATAACTGAGTCTCATATGAAGATCGCCTTGAAATTCTGAAGCGAAAAGCTTAAAGCGAATGCAATAAGTGCTGAGGAAATCCAAAATGCCTTGTATATTAAAATATATATTTGCTTTGGAAATGGCATGGCTGCTGCCTTACATTACATTTACGTAGGTTGCTGGGTACAAATAGTAGGAGGAACTCGGCCAAACACCCAAAAAAGGTTACAGCGCCGATTAAATCAAAATCGAATGCCATCGAATGTTTTTGGTGTAGGTATCAACATTTGCGAGTCTTTCGCGCTCAAGCTCTTCATTTGAGGTGGTTTTTTGAAAAACAAACAACATATTTTTAAAAACTAATTTTATTTTTAAGAAAACTCGATTTAGGGGCCTTTTTAAATCGCTTCATCGCACGTAAATCTTAATATTTTTCGAAATATTTTGGCAGAAGCCTTAGAACATAATAAATTTTATAATTTTGTTGGAAAAACAGTATCGATTTTTTTGTATGGAATGATGCACCCTAATGTATAACAAAACTCGAAAATAGTAAATAGAAGTGATTGAAATGCTCTTATTTTTGATGCAATTTATTGGTGCTAAAGCTCAGTTAGTCTGGACTCAATTTACGTAACTAAACATTAAGACTTAAATAACTTAACGTTAAAACTTAACCTTACTTAAAAACTTAATTCACGTAATTTAACATAAAGCAATTTATTGGTAATTTTTAAAGCTCTGTTAGTCTAGACTTTATTTACGTAACTTAACGCTGAGACTTAACTTGACTCAAAAACAAAATTTACGTAACTTAACGTAATGCAATTTATTGGCAATTGTTAAAGCTTATTTAATCTAGACTTAATTTACGTAATTCAAAGTTAAAACTAAACTGGACTTTAAAACTTAATTTACGTAACTTGACGCAATGCAATTAATTAGGACTTGTTAAAGCTCAGTTTGTCTACAATAATTTACGTAATTTAATGCAAATACTTAATTTAAAAAGCTCTTAATTTGAAAGCTCTGTTAGTCTAGACTTAATTTACGTAACTTACCGTTGAGACGTAACTTGACTTACATACAAACTTAATTTACGTAACTTTACGTAATGCAATATATTGGCAATTGTTAAAGTTCAGTTAGTCTACATTAATTTACGTATCTTAATGTTAAAACTTAACTTTACCTTAAAACTTAATTTACGTAACTTAACGTAATGCAATTAATTGGTATTCGTTAAAGCGCAGTTAGTCTAGACTTAATTTACGTAACTTAACGTTAAGTTTTAACTTGACTTAAAAACTTAAGAAGTTGCAGATTTAAGGTTCTTATAATGCAGTTACTCTAGACTTAAACGTGACTCAACAAACTAAGAAATAACCTGAGAAATGAGAATGATGTTTATTCTATTTGTATGTGACACTAATTTCTCGTATAAAAATATTTTATGTGCCATTTTTGAAAACTACGTATGCAGTAAATTGAAAAGTTACTAGACCCTGACTGATTATGAACGATACGTTTACCATAAATGTGTATATTTTAAAAATATTATTTAGCTGAGAGAGAGCAGGAGGCCAAGTTTACCATTAGGATCGAGTTGCAGGAGGTGGAGACTACTTTTTCAATGGAACTGAGAAGGAAAACATATGAAGAAGTTACATGCTCTTTTTTACTTGGCACAAAACTGTAAGTTCTGGCGTAACTTGGGTTAAGTTTAGGTCTTAGGTAAATTGAGAGCGGCGCGAAAATCAAGCTTGCCATTCTTAAAAATAAATTTTAGTTTCATTGAAGTCTTTTATTTGCTTTAAAAGTCCAGTAAAACACGAAGTTCTTTATTTTTTAAACGTCAAAATATCTAAACTTCAAGAAAAAAGTTTAAAAACTAAATGCAAATATTGCAAATCAAATGCAGTTTGAAACAAGACTTTGCTGTCAGTCATCAATCATAGCAGACAGCAAGAAATGCCCATTCGATCGGTAAATGTGTGTAGAATTTATTGTTGAAAAGAATTTATTCGATGTGGCATTATAGGCGACGACTGTTAAGCAGATGCAATAGAAGATGAAAAAAGAGTAATCGCTGTCAGTTTCTTCAATTAAATTTAATGAAATCAAGTTAATTTAAGTCTAGTCACTACTAACTAAATCTTAACTGAGCATTCACGAATCTCCTGTTTTGGCGTTGCCAATCGAATAAATAAATATGAAAAAATTCGCACTATCAAAAACTGGAGCAGCTTTTATCTGAATAAATTTTTTTTTTTATTTGTTTTTTGTCTGGCATGCAATTTTTTGTTTCGAGCTTACTAAATGCAAAATGTCTAAAAACATGCACATCCCGCGACAAGACGCCAGCACCTCAACATTTTGACCAGCTTGACGATTTAATTTTTTTTTTGTTTTTGAAGGTTCATCATTTTTTTTATAAAAAAAGAGCTGATTATCTAACAAAAAACATATAAAGCCAAATTTTAAAACTTTCTAAAAAAAAATTAAAAAAGTTCCAAATAGCTTTTCATCACGATTCCACGATTTTTAAACCCATGATTAATTTCTATTTCTAAAAAAATGTCTAGTAGTCTTAAATCTTACTAAATTCTGGTGAGATAAAGTGCAAGTTCCAAGTGGCTCAAAAATCGTGTTAATTTTTGACAATTTTTTTTTTAACACACTTTTATTAGGTCGGGTTGTATGTATGTATGTATGTATGTATGTATGTATGTAACGGAATCTTTGAGCTTAATTTTCACTGACTTCTAAAAATCTGATCGACTTGAAATTTTGCATACCTATCAAGGACCGATGACAATGCAATAATTTGATAAAAGTTTTCCATTATCCTTATTAGGATTGCCAGGATTAATATTTTCTTTTTTTACCTGTGGGCAAAAAGTAAGGTGAATTTGGTTGTAAAATGAAAAATCTGTTTTTATTCTTGTAAACCAGTTTCTCAGGCTCCCTCCACGAAATAAGTTCTTCATCCCGATTACTTCTTTATCACGGCCGATAACTGCATAGCTTTAGACTCACAGTCGATAAGAAAGGAATTAAATATAACACGAATATATCGAATCATTTATTCACTGACTGCAATGATAACAATAATTTTCATTCATAATAAATAAACAAAAAATAGTTTAAAGAAACTAAAAAACACGCTTTTTTGCTAATCGAACTAAAAAGTAGAAAATAAAAAATAGTTTAAAAAAACTAAAAAACACGCTTTTATTGCTAATCGAACTAAAAAGTAGAAAATAAATTTTAATGACAAAGAGACCTATAATGAAGTAATAGCAAATCGAACGATCAGTCATAGTGAACTACCTCAGAACAGAATTATAACAAAGATTAAGATACAAATAGAGTAATTCAAATTAGAGTTAAAAGCGTGGGATGCATTTTGCTTCACTTTCATAACCCTCTGTACATAGGTAGTTGCCAATAGAATGATTGTAATATTTACTATATCAAGCATCCCACGCTTTTAACTCTAATTTGAATTACTCTATTTGTATCTTAATCTTTGTTATACTTCTGTTCTGAGGTAGTTGACTATGACTGATCGTTCGATTTGCTATTACTTCATTATAGGTCTCTTTGTCATTAAAATTTATTTTCTACTTTTTAGTTCGATTAGCAATAAAAGCGTGTTTTTTAGTTTTTTTAAACTATTTTTTATTTTTTTTGTGCGATTTGGTGCGATTCCAAACAAAATAAAATTTGGTACGTTCGTTATGTGGAGAAAATGCGCAACACCGCAAAGGAAAAAAATTTAAAAAACTCAACGGGATTATTTAGTAATTTAAAACTTGCACTTTTTTATACTAAAATTTAATAAACTATAAAACTGTATACCAAAAATTTGTCTAAAAATTTCGGTCAAAAACTGTGGATTTGTGGAATTTTCGTATAGAGTTCGAAACTTGGATTTATATGGTTTCCGTTAGACAATAAGCTATACTTTTACTTTACCTCACAAAACAAAAAAATTGAAAAGTTATCAAAACTTACCAAAATATTGAGGTGCTGTCTGTCGTTTGCCGCGTACTGCATAAAAATATATGACTAAAATTGCAGGGTGCCTCGAGTGTAGGAAATAATCAAGATACACGCAAGGAATTGGTTGGCAAGCTCCGTCTAACCCTTTCAACAGCTTTCGAACACCACAGCACAATTTCACAAAGTACTCAGTCATTATTGGCGACCTTTGACCTAGCAATAACAGCAACATCAACAGCAGCGGCAACTGCAGTACCAGCGGCATAGCTACGGCGAAGCAACACTCAGTATTTTATACATCTCATTTGACGTAGATGCAAAAAGAAAATCGCGCGCGGTTTTGAGACTTTATATCCGCTGGCCACTTTCGAATTTTTGTACCAATGCTGATAGCCATGTATGAGTGTATGTGTATATTCGCGTGTGTTTGTGTGTATGTATATGGGCACATGCTTGCAATGCCACAGCTTTGTGCCTGTCGATTTTTCGCTTCCTACTCTCCAGGTTTGCATTGTGGCGTGCGGCAAGTTACCTTTTTTGTACCTAATAATTTATATTTTGATTTTTTTTTTTTTTTTATATCAGTGCCTCAATTACTATTCTCTGCTTTTGTGTTTCCTGTATTACTTTTCCTGCTAAAAATTATGAACCGAGCCCGGCTGCGGCAAACCGACCGGCATCTTTGTTATAAATTCGTTGCGCCTTTTTGTCGTGTCGTCGCCGGAGTCGCCGCGTCGGTTGTCATGCATGGTTTTGTTGCTTCTCACCACTGCCTGTATTGCCGGTATTGCTGTTGGTTGTTTGTTTGCATTTGTTTACATTAGTTGCAAACTGTGTTTTTGTTCACTCCACTTTTTTGTGTTATTACTTTTTTTTATGCTTTTTTTGGTATTGTAGCAAAAGGCTTTCAAATATTTACCTATGCGCATACATAAAAACATACATACATATGTATATGTATGTGTATTAGGGTGGCTTTGAAATTTTTTTTGTTTTGAATTCTCACCTTAAAATTTGTTCTATGCCATAAATGTTCGACGCCTATTTTTTCACAAAATTTTTTATTTTTATTTTTCTACACTTACAGTCTGTTACATAAAAGCATGGTCACTGTTACACGTAGACTAAAAATCAGAGCGTCCTGTTTCTTTTTCTATGACATAGAGGGCACCTCAGTCCTTCATGCTTTTTGTAAAAAGTCAGCTATTTGTCAAATTTAGTCTTCAATTGAGTGGTTTTCTCTCCTCTCGCCTTGAGGCAATTTTTCTATATTTGCATGAAAAAGGGCCCAAATTAACGCAAATTGCTGCAGCGAAATACATATGTATGTATGTATATGGGAAAGTCGAAGCAGTTCGTTAGCAAGTGGATAATACGAAAAAAAGATTCTCGCATTGTTCTCGAAAGATCCAACTTTCACTTTACGTGGAGCTGCTGTGAAATTGAAAGCAAAAGGTGTTGACATATCTTACGGAACGATTCGCAGGCACTTGCTTGCCAATAAACTGAAATATCGCAGTACTTTGGAAAAATCACTCAACATTGGCAAAACACGTTGAAAAGCGTGTGGAATGGGCGAAGGAAAACTGAGACCGCGATTAGAGCAACGTAATTTTTTCTGATGAATCCCCCTTCTGGGCATTTCCGAGCATCAAACACGCCCGGACAACCTTCACCAGTAGGATGCTTCAACGGACTGTTAAACAACCCGTCAAGGTCCATGTTTGGGGGTGCTGCTCAAACAAAGGTTTCGTTACTTTGTTCTTATTTACCGAATTTGTTTAAATCGCGAAAAAATGAATAAAATATATCAAAAGGCTTTGTTACCATCTGGTAACAATGGTATATCACGAAAAATGAAAGCTGGATCCTTCAAGTGGACAACGATACGAAACATCGGAATTGAGCGTGTAGCGAGTGGAAGGCGCAAAACGGAGTTGTCACTTTAGATTGGCCATCTCAGTCACCGGATGCAAATCCCATAAAAAATGTGTTAACTCGGATGAAAATGTAGCTTCGCAGACGCAAGCCATGTAGTTTAGATCAACTTTCTCGACAAATTCGGAGAATTTAGAGGTCTTTTCCGGTAGAATATGCAGAAAAACTAGTGAAAGTATGGCCCGACGGTGCCAGGCCATAATTGACAATGCAGGAGTTTGGACTTGCTACTGAGGTATTTGCATTGAGTTTTGACGACCAAATTATCAATAAATTTGCGAATTTTCGAAAAATCAATTGTTGTTATTATTTAACAGTGACCACGCTCTTTTGTAACTGACTGTAGCAACAACGCTTTGAAAATTACCTTTGAATTTGCATAGGAAAATTGGGGTTTTCTAAAAATTTGGTACACAATTTTTACAGATCGATATTATTAATCGCTTTTTTACTTTAATGTTAAAAAAAAAAAAATTTAAATATTAATTTTTATTTTTTTAATAATTTTTTTATCTTTATTTTTGTATAATTTTTAGGCATTTGGAATGAGAAATTATGAGAGGAGTCTATGTAATATCGACCTGTAAGCATTTTTTACCACATTTACGGAATAAAAAATGTATATATACACATTTGTATACATGTGTGTGTCTAATTTTTTGGTCTTAAAACAAATTTTTAAATTGAAAAAAAAAATTTTTTTTGTGCCCTCCTAATGTGTATGCATATACATACATACATACCTTTTTATGCTTTTGTAATAGTTGTTGGATGCATTGTGTAAATTCGAGTGTGTATTCGTGAGTTTCCCCGCCCATTCCGCCCATATGCGCATGAGAACATTTTCAAGTTGCGGAAGCAATTGCGCGTGCTGAAGTTGTCGAATATTCCTTGCCAGGCACGACTCAACTCAACTCAAAGCAAATATTGCAAAGTAACGCACATTTGCTGAAGCCGACTCTATTCGACCCGAGCCAACCAACAAGCGTTGACAATCGCCACATCAACGTCAACGTTTCTTGTGGGTGACAAAGCATAATGCAAGGCGCAAAGGGTTGCCATTTTACATACACCTGTACATACACATGCACATACATACATACATACATACACGCATATGAAACAGTTCGTACGCTGTCATTTGCGCCAGCGCTAATACATCAGCTACCCATTCATATGTACACTCACACACTCATATACACATACTATATATGCATACAGCTAGCGCCTTCTCCAACGCCACCTCACTACGAGATTTATCACTCACATTGCGCGCATTTCAAAGGAGACTTTGTCAAAGGACTTAAAAAGTGTGAAACGGCTTTGCGCAACCAGTCGTCGTGCGAGATAAAGTAAAGCAAACTTCAATGGAATCAACAACGACAACAGTAACAGCAGTAGCCGCACACAGCACCAACAGCAACAACAGCATCAACAGCAGCACGAAGCCACAGTCGAGTTTGTTGGCCGCACTTTTAATGGATTTTTTGTTTCTTTTATTTTCGTTTTTGCGTGTATGTGTTTGTATTTTCACAAAATATGTATGCCCCACACGTCACTATAAATTCTCACTTTTAATCCCTATTTAAACACGCCTTAGCGTTCAGTAAATTCAAAAAACGTGTCAAAGCCATTTAGTCGTTGTTTCAAGTGGCCTTTTCTCTTTTTCAATTTACAATATTTACTACCTAACTGTAGCTGCAGCACGAGTATTGTACATCGAAGAGTTAAAATGGCATTCAATTTGAATACTCGTAGACTCATTGTATACTAGTATAGCACTCCCCTTGCGCTTGAGCTTTTATGTAAATAAATGGATATGTAAGCGAGTATACGAAAAGTCAGCTGCATGAAGGTTAATCTATGCGAATCTATGCGTATAGGTTTGCAATGAATCTGATTCTTTTGTCTTGCGAAAAAGATATACGAGTACTATTTGAATGTCTCTTTGTGCAAATATGTTTAGTTTTATATATTTAAATACGGCGAATTGGGTAGGTATTAACAGCGCGGGATGGGTGGCAAGATGCAATTTTATCAATATGCGCTCAAATTACAAACAACAAAAACAATGTCTAGTTTATATAAGCAGTGGATTCAGAGAGATTAATAATTTTAGTTGTTTAAAACTCAAGCATTTTATAAGGATTTTTCAATAGAAGTTTCTTATCTCTGTGTTCAAAATGGAGGTGGTGGAGGTGTTGTCTGAGTGACACAGCGCAGACCCACTTAGCACAAAAGATGCCATATTGATTCAAAATTTGTAAAATCACTGCTTGTTATTAGCCGAACCATCTTGATTTGACTATGAATCTGCTCATGTCGTCTACTATTTTCTTTTCTGCAATTTCTTTCAAGTTTTCATTGGGGAGGATTTCAGAGTGGCGGGTCCCAAACCCAGCGCACAACCAGCTATCCTGGGATGCTTTGTCTACTCACATTGGCTCACTCCCGAACGGGTATTCGGAAACTACCCAGAGGATACTTGTGCTAATTCCGGAAGTTGTGAGCTACTTGAACCATATAGAACCATAGAAGAATCGTCCTCCCAAGTGAATGGCGATCAGTAACTTTCCCCACAACAACATAGACATAGCGCAGCGAATAAAGATCCAGCGGCTACGTTGGCTGGCTCATGTCGTTCGAATGGATACAAACGTTTCGGCTCTGAAAGTATTCGATGTAGTACTAGCTAGTGGTAGCAGAGGAAGAGGAAGGCCTTCTCGGTGCGATGTAGTACTAGCTAGTGGTAGCAGAGGAAGAGGAAGGCCTTCTCTGCGTTGGAAAGATCAGGAGGAGAAGGACTTGGCTTCACTTGGTGCATCTAACTGGTGCCGGTTAGCACGAGAAAGAATTGACTGGCGCGATTTGATAAAATCGCCTAAGCGCTTATCGCGCCAATTAAGAAGAGAATTTCTTTCAAGTTAACCAGCGAGAATTCTCCCAGCATTCTATGTCGTAGTGCACCCAGACTTGGGCGCTCACACAGTTAGTGAAAGACTGTTTCATTAGATTTTGCTTGATTGCAGCTTCTGCATCTATCGTTGCACGGCCACCCCATCTTCCTGGCACGGTCTCCCAAAGGCCAGTGGCCGCTTATTGTCGACGTAATTCTGAATATGTCTGCTCGTGGCTTTCTTATCAACTCGTCAGTTTTGGATTTGTGGAAATTGGGCCACTTAGTGCAACTGTCAACTGCCTGCTTCTGGAATAGCAAGAAGATCCCCCATTTGCGAACTCCTTGGGGACAGCCTATTTATACCGCTTCAGAATCGTTATAGGATGTCCCTTGTCTTGCCAGTTCATCAGCCTTCTCGTTTCCTTCTATGTTTACGCGTGTCCACATTCCTAGCAAATTTACAATTTAGGCATTTGGAAGCTAAGCTAAGCCCTCTGCCTTTCGCTTTCTCAACATGTGCTCCTTTAGTTCTTTTTGAATTATACGTAGGGGTTTAAGTACCTCGGAACCCAATATACACCAAGCCTGCGGCTACGAGCTAGCTTGCTAATTGCTTCCTTGCATTTATGATCATTTTAGGAAGATAGACAGTATGATTTAATCGCTTTTATAGCGGCTTAGCTATTCATATAGAAGTTTATTGCGTACCCCTAATGCATACGAAGAAAAATTCTAAAAAAATCTGGTTAAAATCTGGTCTTTTAGCACAAAGCTCTACGGATTGAGTTTCAATTTTGCTGCAACGTCACGTGAAATGGTGCAAAAAGTGAAGAAGCGACTTGAGCGAAATCCCCGAAATCCCCCAATCAAATGTCGAAAGAACTGAAAATATTTGACGGTAGTATCCACCGTATACTGAAAAATGATATCAAAGTCAAGCCTTACAAGATACAAAAGGCGGATGATTTCACACCAAAGCAGCAACAAGTCAGACTTGAGAGGGCGAAGGAGTTGCTTCGCTTGGCCGAAAGCGGAACACTTCTGACGAGAAAATTTTTCAAATTGAAGAATTCGTAAACTCCCAAAACGATGGGGTTTATTTGATCGACCGTTCATACGAGAATTTGAGTTATCGATTGGCCATCAGGAGACAGCACCCACCACAGGTACTGGTTTAGTCCGATGAAGCCGCAAATGGGCGCTCTCCAATCATTTTCATTAGAGCCTGGCGTCAAGGTATGTGCGAAATATTATCGGGAAAGCTATTCTGGAGGTTGCTTTGAAGCCGTGAGCAGACAAACATTTCGGTAGCAGACCATGGACGTTTCAACAGCACTCGGCACCGTCTCTCAAAGCTCGAATGAACCAAGAATGGCTAAAAAACAAAGTTCCGAACTTCATAACGTCCACACAATGAGTCTGAAATTCAAAAGACGCGAATCCGATGGGTCATTTTGGAGAGCAAGGTCCGAACTAAAAGATTCACCAGTCTCAAGGCGCTCAAAAAAGCCTTTGTCCGCGAGTGGGTCAAAATACCTGCAAGTCACATTCGGGCAGCTTGCGATTCGTTTCTGGACCATCTCAAGGCCATAGTCAAGGCAAAAGGTGGTCATATTGTGCAAAAGCAAATTGATTCTTAATATTGTATTATTTTCACACAGTTTTTACTTTGTATTGAATAAAAGTAATTTTCAAAACTAAATTGATGACCTTTTAATTGGTTACACTGTATAGACCCAGTGTGAAATAGAGTAATTTGCAAAACTTTTTGATTATGTGCTCAAAACTAAATTGTTCGATTATGTCCAGTCACTCATGGTTTTGTTCTACTAAGATCAACTAGCATAAATTTAGCTTTAATCACTAATAAAATAATAAGCGCATTTGAAAATGAAGCTCAATCGGATGTCAACTACATGGACTTCTTCAAAGCGTTTGATAAAGTGGATCATGATATTCCTCTGGAAAAACTACGTGCCTTCGGTATAAAGGGTACTCTGCTAGAATTTTTTTCATGCTTCCTAGCCAATAGAAAAATTGTTGTCCAAATAGATGCATTGAAATCGCAAACATAAATAAATGCTTCGTCAGGCATACCACAAGAAACGCATCTAGGCGGCTACCTTATAACGACAGCTGTTAAAATTTCATGATAATTTAATCAGTAGTTCGTGAGTTATTGTGCTAAGGGTGACGCTACTTTCGTTATTTTCAAAGCAATGGATCAAAAGGAATTTCGTGTTTTAATGATGAGAAAAAATACCGTTCAAGCGAAGCAATGGCTTGAAAAGTGTTATGAGGACGCCGTTTCATCAGAAAAAGAATAAAAGGATGGTTTGCTGACTTCAAACGTGGTCGTAGAGACATCGGTGATGTACAACGCAGTCGACGTCCAAATGAGGCGGTAACACAAGAAAACATTAAAAAAATTCACAAAATCGTTTTCAAGAAATGAAAATTGAAGTTGTGTGAGTTAGCTGACATCGCAAAGATGTCAAAAGAGCATTTGACTATGAGAAAGTTCTGTTCAAAATGAGTGCCGCGTTTGCCCACTGTTGACCAAAAACAAGACAATTCACCGCATCACAAGTCAATCAAAACAATGGCAAAACTACATGAATTGAACTTTGAATAGTTCCCACATCCACTGTTTTCGCCAGATTTGGCTCCCAGCGACTACTGGCTGTTCGCGGACCTAAAAGAAAATGCTCGCCAGTGCGGAATTTCGCTCGAATGAAGAGGTCAGCGCTGAAACTGAGGCCTTTTTTGAGACAACAGTTAAGTAGTTCTACAAAAGTGGTATTGAAATGTTAGAGCGGCGCTGGAATGATTGTGTTGTTCTTGCTCAAAATTACGTTGATGAATAAAGCTAATTTTGAACAAAAAAAAACGTGTTTTCATCGTTAGCCTCGGCACTTTTCAGCCCATGTGTTGCTACACAGATTCATTTTTGATTACATGCCATATAAATGTCGATATTTTGTTTACTTATTAACATCTAAAGCTTTTTAATAAATAAAATTATCAAAACAGGTATTTTATTTATTTTCTCATCTCTGCACTCCGCTATTCTTCAAAGTTTCTTCTAAGCGCTTGCGAATAACGTAAAAAATGCGATTTTTGTTATGCAAATTCTTTTCTTGTATTAAATTCCAAATGTCGTATAAAAAATCTCGCTTCACGAAGAATTCCATTATGACAAAACTATAATTAATGGTTAAACCGAGAGAAATGTAAGAAATCTTCTTTATAATAAAAAAATAAACTTATATATACAGTCTGGGTCAGAAGAAACCGGTTTTTTTCTTGTAACTTCAAGATATATTTCGTTCTGCTTTTTGCTGCATAATACATAGTCCCACTCAAGGGCTACGACGCCAGTGCTAACTCAGGTTAGTGTCGTTCGAAACTTTCCCGTAAACGCAACCAAACAAAAAAGAGTGCGAAGTAAGCGAAGCGTTTCGAGGCGGTATTTTTATGCACGCATTCGAAAGGGCCGAAATTAAAAAATCAAAAAAGTTTGTTGTGATGTGGAATCAGCGGCAGAAGGTGTACAAAAATGTTGATAACTTTCCCGAGCGCGACTTGAAGCGAGTGACGACAAAAAGCAGGATAAAGTGGTCGTCCAACTTTTTAAGCGGGACCCTTCTTTGCGACTACGCCAAACACGCACAATTGTTGCTAAAAAGAGAATAGATGTGAGTATCAACACCATCGAACGTCGACTGAAGGAGGCGAACATATCCTACCGTCCCACATCATCAAAAGCACTGCCCTCAGAAAAACACATTAAGGAACAACAAAACAAGAAAATAGTGTCACAGTAATGGACTGGCCTTCCCAGTCCCCAGACGCCAACGCCAGTGAAAATGTGTGGGGAATTATGAAAACGGAAGGCCAGTCCATGATTTAAAGCAACTCGTACGTCAAGTTCGCAAAATCCAGACCTCTTTGACGACGAGCTACACACAAAAGCTGGTTCAAAGCATGCTGAGAAGATGTCAGGATACACTCTAAGGATGGAGACTACACGACTTATTGAGTAATTCCGATTCGTAGTTGTACAAAAGTACTACTTTCATGTAAAAAAATTTTTAATAAATATTTTTTATACTTCACGAATAATCGCGGTTCCTTTTTTCTGACACAGACTGTAAAATAAATAAAAAATAATAGTAATGAAACTAGCGTCTTTTCATACTTGCGCTCGTATGCATGCAAACTCATAAAATTAAAACAAAATCAAAATATCACCACTATTATTTAGTGCTGTTGCGCATTCTTCGCTTTACAATCGCAACAACGGCATTATTCCGAAATTTTCCTACAATACTTGTTAGCGTCCCTTGAAGTATCCATTTTAATTTCGTTATGAATACAAACATTTAACTGCATGGCAAAAGTGCTAGAGTCCTTGTACAATAGGCACACACACTAAACTTTGCCTTTCCGGCTTCTATTCACCTGCACCACACACCTGCTGCGTAAAATTGCAATTTCATATATTTAAAGTACAATTAGAGTAGCTAAGCCCGTGCAAAATTGGTAAGGTAAGGAAAGGTACGAGAGAAAGGTGAGTGTATGCAGCTAATTTGAAGAGAAGAACGACCGGAGAATATTTGCTTGCTTTCATTGTACATTGTTGAATTCTGAAAAAGGTAGTATGAATTTATAAAGCATGAAAAATTGCATACCCAATCCCCACGGAGTCATTTAAAGATTTTCATAGCAAATAAAAATAACAAAAAAACCGGCTACAACAAAAAAAAAAAGATGACACTTGTTTTGGGTAGCGAGTATTTGGTGAAAATTTAGTTGAAATTTATTAGACGAAGGCAAAAAGTAATTTGTGCAAAGGCCAGAAAGGTAGAATGCTAATGGGGAAAATAAACACCTGAAACTGAAAGCCAAGTAAGCAACAAGCAAACGGTTGAGCGCACACTTGCGAGTGCTGAGTAGAGGAGTAGTGTGCATTTGCAGGAGTGCGCAGCGGCGAGTCAGTGAGAGAACCTGTTTGCGCACCTACAACTGAGAACAGTCAGAGTCACTCCAATACCTCTAAAGTAATTGAATGCTAACGCCGTTAGTGCTTGCTAAGTAACAGATCTTTGTTGCTTGGGAATGGTTTTGAGTGTATAAACAAGGTGTGCATGTGAACATAAGTACTTACGAGTACGTATGTATGTGCGTGCTTATAATAAGTCTGTACGTATGTATGGCTAAAATATGTACGATATGTATGAGAAAAAGTTATTTTTGTGTAAATTAAGTTATATACAATACAATTCTAATACCTCATCGCAATTCATTATATAAATGTGCACTCAGTTTTAGTGAAATAGGCTTGGTTGGGCAATTACTAAATTAGAAGTTAAGTCGCAATTAAATTTCACCTCATGTGACACCACGTCTGCAGCAGCACACCCTAAGCGAAAGTTGCTTAAACGTGCTGAAAAAGTCTGCAGTTTCAATAAATTCCACTACTGTTTTTCTTTTTAATGACCAGAAACACGCGAGCGCGCACAAAGTAGGACAGTCCCAGTGCATGACATTTATCCAGCTCAAAAGGACATTGACCAAATCGTTTTTTGCAAATCAAAATATTACGCACACATGCATGCATATACATGCACAATTATACATATGTAGACATTTGTAGGCCTACAATTAACTTAATCATCGTTTTATTTCCACTACACGCAAAATGCAAATGGTAAATGTGACGCCCTAAACTTTAATTAACGCTGTTGGTTGACCTCCATTTGTCTCGTCATCTAAGCTCATTCTCATTGAATTCTTACGAAAGTGAGTCAGACCCCATAACGCGCTTGTTGTTCAAATTCATTTACCGCAAACCCCGCTTAAGTGGACACCCCCACCCCCTCACCACCACCTCTACGTAACTCCAATGAATCAGTTATTTTCTATTTGCGCGCTTATTCTTGCTAACATTCAAAATAAACACACTTACAGTAGAAAAGAAAGCAAAAATTCACCTATTTGATATTTGTAAATTATATATTTTGAAATGACTTACCTGTTGGCAAGATGGCGTTGTTCTCACGGCGCCAAGTAATTGTTGGCGTCGGATAGCCGCTGGCATAGCATTCCATCTGCACTTCACTGCCCTCGCTCGCCACCACCGATTGTGTTGAATTGTCGGAGATGACGGGCGGACGACGTACCGAAAGCTTCACGTTGGCGCTCACTTTGTGTACAACGGAAATAACCACCTGACAGGTATAGGTACCTGCATCAGTCTCCTGAATGTCCTTAATTTGCAGCTTATATGTGGAAGAATTGGGATCATAGCGTAGTGAGAAACGTGAATCTTTAATTACTAACGTTGAGCCGGTGGATAGGAAGACGGGATCCGTATCAGTCTTTGACCACAGTACCTGGTAATCACTAGCGTACTGTACCGAACAATCGAATTCGACTGTGCCACCAATGTCCTTAATTTGTTCTTGTGTGATGTACGATATTGTTGGAGTACGTTGCGCTTGCGCACTGCCCGCCAACAGCGCCCACAAGCAGATAACAATGGCGACGATGGAGGTGGTAGAGGAAGAGGACATTGTGTTGGCCATGAAGTTGGCTGTTGATCTTTTTTGTGACAATAAGCACATCGTAAATTTATGCACAAACTGGTTAATTTCGAATGAAGATTTTCACGGTTATTTCTTATACAAAATTACTAAACTTTTTCTAGTAAAAATTTATGTACCACACCCTAAATATGTAGCTAAGTGCGTATATTGCAATGGAGCAGCTTATTGTAGGGAAAATAAATTTCCAAAGATTGCTCGCTGGCTGATTGGCTTACTTGCTGCTTCTTTCTGCCCGTTTATACTTTAACTGTTTGCTGGTTTGTCTGTGAGAATTCTGGGTCTGGCTTGGGTGATCACTTTGCATCCATTCGAATTACACACGAAGAACGAGCACACGTAGAGCGTAATACATATGTATGTATGTATGTATGTATGTTTGAATAATACTGAGCACAATCGTCGATCGACTTACTTATGCACATACACTTTATTGTTGCTTTGGTTGGTGTCTCTCTTTGCTTTCTGTATTATACGAGTATGTACTTCACGTTTGGATGCTGATGATTTTCACCTTAACTTCAAACCACAGCTTTATTGGGGCTACAACAAAATAATACACTAGAAATTTTTCTTTAGCCTCTGGTTTATTGCTCTTTTTTCTTTATGTGGCTTGCTTCGTTTTTCGCTTTTGGAACTACAAAACATATGAAGATATGTATGTACGCACACACTCACACTTTTATGTTCGCGTTTTGCTTTAAGCCCAGTTTAGTTCTTGGCAATTGTATCTTCGTAACGTACTCTTCTAAAATACCGTTCACTTCACGTACTCGTACGTCCACAATCGTTGACTGTTGCACAGCGAATGAGCGCCTTAAACGAGATACAACACAGTCGTAGGTACATTATTTGGCGCTCGACCGCTTGCGGTGGTGTGCTCGTTCTTTTGTTCGTTAACTTTTCAAATATTACACCAATAAAGATGGCGCAGAGCGTAAGAGACGTCACTTAGTTGGTGAGTTTCCAGTTCGCTGATGAGTGCCGGTACATATACATACATGTGTGTGTGTGTGTGGCTACGATTACGTACGCGAGAAAAGTAATCGTGACTTGCTGCTAACAAATTGTTGATTTAAGCCACAAAGCACAGGTAACCAAAATCGGAGTGACCAGCAAAAATGTTTGCCATAAGAGAGGGACGTATAAATAGAAATGAAATTGGAATCAATTGTGTGCTAAACAAAATTTGTTACTTTTCCAGCTGAAAGGCAGAGTAAAGCTTTGGACTCAATAACTGACCCAAAGCAGGTACAGTGAAACCGCCCTTGGGTGGACACTCATCGTCAGCCAAGTTTTGTTGACACCGAAGAGAGGTGTCCGTTCAAGAGGAGGGTAGTTTATTTTAGAACTTTTGAATTTTTTAGTTAATTGAATACTATTTCTCATTTGAATAAAATATTTATATTTACATCTTTTAAACAAAAACGTGTATGTATTTTTTCAAAAGTGCATATTTCATTTATGGGCAATAAAGAAAATCAATATAAATATTACATTTCAGTGAAGGAACTACATAAAATTAGTTATATTAGATTAGCTTTGGCTTTCCATCTTTTTTAAGTTTGAAACTGCATTCAAAGCCGTTTCATTTGAGAAAATTTCATTATATTCCCCAAGAGTTTTTGATAATTCAAATATCGAAGCCAGCGTTGCTAACGGTACATCGTCGCATTTATATTTTAATCAAATCCTGCTTTTTGGACACAGTTTTTTATGGTTTTCTTTGCCTCCACGGCATACCTAATTTTTAAAGCCAGAGGCTAAAATTTTGTTTGGAAATGCTTTAAATGGTCTGCCACCGAAATGTTTGTCTCGGTTTCAAAGCAACCTCCAGAATACTTCCTAGATAATATTTCGCATTTACCTTGTACCATCGGCGGTTACAGCGGCCCAAACCATTACCTGTGGCGAGTGCTGCCACCTTGTGGCCAATCAATGACTCAAATTCTCGTATGAACGGTCGGTCAAATACACCCTATCGTTTTGGGAGTTTACGAGTTCCTCAATTTGAAAAATTTTCTCGTCAGAAGTGTTCCGCTTTCGGCTAAACGAAGCAACTCCTTTGCTCTCTCAAGTCTGACTTGTTGCTGCTTTGGTGTGAGATCATGCGCATTTTGGATCTTGTAAAGCTTGACTTTGAGATCATTTTTTAGTAATTTCTTAATTTGATTGGCACTTCGTCGGGGATTTCGATCAAGTCGCTTCTTCACTTTTTGAACCATTTCACGTGACGTTGCAGTCTTTTGATGCCAACCTCCATGACGTTTCGCGATGCTACCAATATCATTGTAACGAGTAATGGCGCGATAAACAAAAGCTTTATTTACATTAAGGAGCTCGAGCTCACGAACAATCGCTGGTTGCGATTTTCCATGATGCCCGTGCATCAGCTGCGCGAGCGGTCTGAGGTTGGTTACACTTCGAGTGCCGGAACCTGTACTATAAACATTTTTTAATTGCGATCGCCCCTCGGCAGGCAATGGAAAACCTCCGAGTGTATTTCTACCATGAAAAAGCTCGTTCCAAGTCGGCTTAAAATTGTAGGTCCCTCCATTTGTGGAGCAGCATCAAGACGTACACCACAAATAGAAGGAGAAGCTCTGTCAAACGTCCAATAAAGCATGCAAGAGTCAATTATATATAATACTTATATAATGCACACTATTGGGATCCGCAAGATGAAGACAGCCCTAATAAAATAAGTGTTAATGTTTCTGCCTGATTGCTTGAATTTCGAGGACCACGGAATTCTTTTTGAGGAACAACTTACCCGAATTAATGTAAGACGTACCTAAAGAAGCAGTGTTCGATCACAGCTTTATGATACTTATCCCAACAAAAGAATTGGAAAAGGTGGACTAATGCCATAGTCGACGAGGAACCTCAATGGATGTCCAAAAAAGAACTAACTGACGAACAGCTTTAAGTTGTTAGGTGAGGGGACTGCAGTTTAATCCATCATAAACGGCATTTGATTTTTATGAGGAACTTTTTTATGGCAGAAATACAGTTGGAGGTTTGCCATTGGATGCCGAGGGGTGATCGATATTAGAAACAACTTTTTCCATTTTGCTGATCCGTTCACGGAGATTCGAACCTACGCACTCCTGAATGCTAGTCACGCACCAACCATTCGGCTACGGTGGCCGCCGTAGAAAGAATACTAACGAATCGTGTCATTTAGGTCGACGAAACTCGAGCCCAAGTGTTACGCGTCAACGTGTGGTAAATAAATCAGACTGATACGCGCGAAAGGTCTCAATACGAGCCGAAATGTAAATGCCTCTGATATAGACACTTTGCACAATACTGCTGTTGTGGAAATGAACTCTAATACCTTTTGTATTTATTATTTATGTATTTGAAATCTATTAATTACAATACGATCTATTCACGAGCCTTGCTCGTCATACTCAAATTGTCATCACGAGTCAGACTCGTTAAAGCACGGCAAGGCGTTAAAATAATTTGTAGAATAACTTTCGTTTAAATCTTTTTTTTTTTAATTATATGAAAGGGGAAAACCAAATCTTCAATTTAAATTTTTATCATGCAGCCATTTTTAAGTACCAGAAAGGAAAAGGAATTTTTTTTAAATAATCTTTACAGTCGCATATCTCGAAAACAGTTAAGTTTTTGCCATCACGTCATGTAACCAAGTTAATCAGAAACTACTTAAATAATAATTCCTTAACATATGCGGAACGATTTTCCTCGATTTTCTGCTGCAAATTTGTGCGTGAGTGCCGATCGTCCAATGACCGGTAAGCACAGCTACCAGTTTGGAGAATGAATGGCGTGGAGTCCCTATGACTACCTGCGTCCTGCGTCTACTATACTGGGGTTATTTTCATACCCAAGAGATTTAGATCTCCTCCTTACAGCAGGATCTGCACCAAGGCATCGTCAGAGCCTTGATCGCGGCTTGACTAACGGAAAACTGTTAATATCTCCCTCGCTCCCACGTTCTCTAAGCATTTTGCGTGCCTGCAGTATAGCACAGACTAGCTGTATGTGGCAGTTTTAAGGAGATAGATAAATTGGCTGATTTGGAGAAAACCCTTGCACCGACTCCCCATTCCATCTTGGAGCCGTCAATGCAGACAGAGGTAAAAACCTCGGTACAGATTTTCCCCACGTTCCAATCCTGCCTACTTGGAATGATTGATTGCCTTGGCATGACCCTTAAACCTCAGTTTGCGGATAGAGAGATCTGTACGAAGTTCAGAGAAATACGGTGTTGACTGCCCAAAAATGCTACCACGTCCCTTCAGAGATTGCCAGAGGCCAACCTCCTCTAACCTGATTGCACTTTGAGCAGCGATGGAAATAACGTGAAAGTCGTTGGGGTAACGAGGTGGAAAACGACATTAAGGGCAGCACTGGGATAAGTTCTACATGCTTCGTTGATGCCAATACAAGCAGTCCTCTGCGCCCTTCCAAGTTTAGTGATATTGTAGGGCTTCCGAAGAGCTTCCCATCAAAGCAGGCATCCATACGTTATAATTGGCAAAACCACTGTGTGGTACATCCAAAGAACGACCCCATTTTTCCCTGAACATAGATTTGCAGGATTAGAAAGATTAAAATATAAAAATAAAATGAATACTTGCAAAGAATTTTTCATAAACTTTTTTCGAAAACTGCTATTATTTTGACCGCTTCTGTACATATTCTATAATACAATACATATTTTAGTTCTTTCGAAAATATTAACTCACTCCTTTCAACATTGAACATTTCGTATTACATTTAGTTTGCGGGTTCTTCACTTACACCCGTTTCTTTACGTCTACGTTCAACAAATGCAAAACAGGCAACTGCAGCTATTAGGAGCCCAATCAGTATTCCCATTTGTATGTATAAACTGGCATATCTTGAATATAGGTAAGCCAAAGCGCACGCAAGACACTAGATTTGTGAAGTATAAAATGCTGTTGTAAATGCCAACATACCATATGTATATATATACATGCATACAAGGTGGCGCAAAATGAATCATCATTCATTTGGTTTTTGAATAACTTTTTTACTCATTTTTTTTTTAATAATTGTATCTGCAGTGCGCCAAATGGCCGACACTTCGACCTAAAATATCTTTTGTGTCCAACTTTTTTCCTAAATAAAAAAAGATTTTGAGTGTTTTCAAGTGTCAAATACGTTTGACTTAACACACCATTTCCAAAGATTATAAATCTTTCGATAGGGTGATTAATTTTGTGCCACCTTGTATCGGGTGTTTTTTTAGCTGCATGCGAACTATCGATATCGATAACTATTGTTTGACAGCTGAGAATAGCAAAATGTGTTGATATTTCTATTCCGTAAGCTTTGGCAAGTCATCATAAATCGTTTAACGTCAGAACAAAAACAACGCGTCCAAATTGTGGAAATTTACTTTGGCAAGTTCATAGAGCGAAGTGTTCAAGAAGGCGCTGAGATGTCGATTCATCGTCGTTCTCAACTTGTTGACCTTTGTCCTTCATCCACGTGGAAATTTCTACGTAAGGATCTTGGCTTATGCGCCTCTAAAATACAGCTCGTGCAAGAACTGAAGCCAAATGAGCGATGGGCGCATTTTTGCTGTTTAGGCTTAGATTTAGATTTATTGGATAAATGAGTTAAAAATTAATCATAGCCGCAGCGGACATATCCAGAAAACATCATCGTCAGACTACCTTACAGCTCGGAGTGAGCTTTAGTTTAATCAAGTAGCCTTCTCCACGTCACACGATTCAAGGCAGCAGACCACGAGTTAAGTATTTTCAGTCTCTTGATATCATCGATGACGTCGTCGAACCAGCCTTTTCTAAGCCTTTCCTTTTTTGCCTCTGGTGGCCAGCGCGTTGTAATTTAAGAAGGAGTTTTAGGGACGTCCCTTACTCATGCACATGACATGACCAAACAATTAGAGTCATTGCGATTTAACGAACTTGACCACATATTCCCCTTAGCAAATGCGCAGCAGCTTCTTGTTGTATCTGATTCTATAACAACCATTCTCGAGCCGGATTGGAGTATACACTTTTCGTAAAACTCTTCTTTCCTAAGTTCAGAGATTTTGTTCATCTTTGATTGACATTGCCCATGATTCACAGCCATACGTCAAAACTAGTCTTATTATTGTTTTGTAAATACTGCGCGAGAGTAGTCTGGATTTGAGCCGTTTCAGGTTAGTGTAGAAAGCAACAACAAGTCGATCTTGGAATCAGTCATGAACACTGTTGCCATTTTTTAGTAGTACCCCCAGGTACTTAAAACTCTCTACTCTTTCAAAAACGTACTGTCCCGATTGATATTTTTTCATCACCTTTCAACATCGCGTGACGTTTTCATGTATTTGCAGCCTTTGCTTTTGTTTCGATGTTATAGAAAATTTCATTCGTGTACCTTCGATTTCGAGCGAGGACGGCTATGGCATCAGCATAAGCGAGGATTAGTCGGCTGAATAGATGACCGGATTTCACAGCGTCCCTAATTCCGTAGTGCAAAAGCAAATTGAACACAATTGTTGATAAGGTATCGCCCTGTTTGACACCACTTTCGATGGCAAAGTGTTCCGAGGTTGAGTGTTACATAATGTAATTTCTCCTACTTTTGTTTGTTTTGATCGTTCGTTTTGTATTGCGAAGGAAGCTGACGTCAGACTTGTCAAAATCGCGAAAAATAAAGTAACTGCTTTTTTTTAATGGCGCCACCTTAGATACTCAATTCGCCTTGTTTGCATGCTCCTCTATTGCATTAGGGGTAAACAGCACATGAAAATATTTTCGCCAACGCTGTATTGTGAAGGATGATAGATACCAGGTTTGCTCGTTATGTATGGTGAAAAAAAAATGTTTGAGAGGAACTTTGGTTACTACATCATTCGTTTTGTGTTTCACTAAGCTAAAGCCAATACCCATTTATTGAAGGTGGTGGCACTAGACCAACAACAATGTTTTTCTGAAGGCCGCTCTTGGATCCACATTGTCATTTCGAGCATCTCTGATTCCTTCATCTGTTTTTTGCTCGGTGGTTTGTTTTCTATTTTGGGTATTCATTTTCATTTCTTTTGAGTCCCGACTTCAGGCCGCTATTCTTACACGAAAGTGTAGTTTCCCTAAGTGTCCCCATGGTTATCTATGCGAACAGGGAGGCCATGCGAGGGTTGACTCTACGCTTCATGGGCAATAGAGTTCAGAGCCAGGACAGGAACTAGTCAGGATTTCTCAACTGAGCCTGCACCAAAAACTTAATGGTGACGTGTAAGGAACGTACCCGAAGGCTTGTCAGAGTTTTAACAGGACGGAGGTGATCGTAGCATTAGCCTATCAGCCAAGTCGGAGAGGTGTCACCCTCATGTACTGAGGTGATAGAATACTACCTTCACCACTAACTAATCTAATAATATTTTCCAGTATACCGTAATCAGGATCTTACTGGTCTCGATCCTGATGAACTTTACAGCCCTGCCGCTGGAGGTACTCGCGGTATATGAGGCCTTTCGAGCCGAGCCCCTTCCTCTCCTGCCCTGATTTTAGTCACCTCATACGACAGGCATGCTTCACCGCGGATGTATTCTTTCCCCCGACCCGCTGGCGGCCAGGTATTGGTAAAGAAGAAAACAAAAAATTAATTCGCCTTGTTTTATTCTGTGCTGACAGCTACATGGACGCAGCGAAAGAAAAAAGAACAAATCAGCTGATTAACCAACACCACCTTCAACCTTGGCTAAAGCTAAATTTTATGAAACACAAATGACGTACAATCCAAAGTTTGCTGAATAATTTTTTTTTACTAAGCTAAAGCTAAATTTTGTGAAACACAAAGCGAATGACGTAGAATCCAAAGTTCCCTCAACAATTTTTTTTCACTAAGCTAAAGCTAAATTTTGTGAAACACAAAACGAATGACGTCGGTATATCTGTCAAATTCGCTCAGAGCCGAATAACGGTCTGCTAGGTAGTACACCTCTCAAAATCTTTTTACCATACTGTATTAAGTGATTCTCCTTCGTAATCACCTCACCAACTTAATTTCTACAAAAATTTACCTTGTGTTTGCTGCTTTAGCTTCCTTCTAGAATAGTTTGCTGTTGCTATTGCTGTGCTCGGCATTTAACTATTTCAATACGGCTTTAAGCGAATCTCTCTTCTTTTTACACCAGAGTTTGGTGGTACAATGCATGCCATATTCAAAACAAATCGTCGCCGGCTTGTTACTGTAGACCAATGACTTCACATAACCCCAAAACGGGACGGCTTGTTAAATGAACCGTAAAATGGCCGTAATGCCCTTAAAGTAGCAGCAACAGAACGATTATTTTCATAAAAAATTTCCACGATTTGCAATCGTTGCTCAAGTGTGTAGCGTTCCATGATGAAATGTATACTAAGGAAGTTTACAAATGACAAGCGAAAAATAAAAAATATTGCGTCGTTCGCCCTCCCTATCGGAAAAAAGTTGAAGCGCACCTATTAAAAAATCCTATATTTTAAGTTCTCAAGCTCTTAAAAAACACCCGATATATATATCTTAAGTAGCTTCGATAATTTACCTGAAAAAATTTATATATCGCAAATCCAGGAGTTGACCCCGCCACAAAAGCACATGCTAGCATGCTGTATATATGGACGGTGTAAAAAGAAGCGCCCAAGCCATAGAGGAAGGTGCAAGTTATAGCCAAATATAAGTTTGGCGGTTTTATTACTGAACTTTCATGGGTTGCGCCAAACGTGGAGGCGTCCGGTATATCAAGATAGATTAGTATAAAGGCGACTAGATGGAATGCGCCAGCCAGATAAATGAATAAATCACGGCCCCAACGCGCACTTGCATTGCCCAAAATAGCAAAGAACAATGCGCCCAAAAGACCGCCACAAGCTTTGCAAATGGCACCCATAAAATATGCTTCACCTGATTCCGCATTCAATTCTTTTGTAAACACCAATGCAGGACCATAAGTGCCACTGTAGAACGACTGTACTACTCCTGCAGAGGAAAACCTTCAACGTATTATTGAATAAATGGAAATTATCTGATACGAAGTTTGCATTATAAGTACCCGAATATATGAAGATGACTGTTAGCAGTAACATATCTCTTTCGAGCAGCAGCAAAATATTAAGCTTGATTGCAATGAGTACAGATGCGCAGCTATTTTTACTCTGCTCTATCGACTGGTTGTTTGGAGGTAAGCGTAAAAAAATCACCATCATAAGGCCAATTAGGCAAATAACTGCTAATACAGATATGATTATGTAACGGTCTGTGTCTTCAAACGTCTCAACATTGGCATATTCAAAAAATATTAAGATGGCGGAAATGAGGTTGCTCCCTTGTTGGCAAGTAATAAATATGCCCGAATTCCTGGTTGCGGTAAGCGCATCACTATTTCTAGCAATATAATTGCCCTGCGCAATGTAAGTAATAGCAGAACCAACGCCAAGGGTTAGATTTAGCGCATACAATAGCCATTCGAAGGGTTGGACGTAATGTACGATGAATATTCTGGAAAATATTTTGCCATTGAAAGGTGTTGGAAAAGTTCAAAAGTTAAAGGTGCGTAACCTCTGATTGCTTACAGATATGTAAAGGTGCCAAATATCAGTGCCCATCGGGGGCCCACTACAGCTACTAGGTGTGGTACAAACCAGCAGGTTGCTGCAAAAACGCAATAAAAAATGCCCAGACTTATGATGCCGCTGTCTTTGAAGGTGTGCTCCTTAGTATTTGCGGCCTGCAGAATTTTTTTCTATAATTACAAATTGTTAGCTGAGCATAATTTGGCAATACACACACACACACGTACGTATACTCATAATGTACCTGAAGACTGGTAGCTGAGCGAAATGCGAAGAAAATTGTGAAAAACGCGAAGCTCATCAACAAAATGTTTACTAATTTTGAATCCATCTTCCGTTTTTTCTTTATTTTACTAAGCTCACATGAGTTTCAAAAAACAAAAAAAAAAAAAAACAAAACAAAAAAAATCCGGGAAAAAATTCAAACTGCGTTATTCAGAATTCTCTTTGACAGCGAAATCGTTTGGATTATAATTCAAGAGTTTTGATTGAATAAATATGAAATAAAGGGTGATCAGATTGGAGGTACTTTTTCTAATGCGGTTTTTTGACAGATCACGCGCGACTACTGTCAAACTAAATAAAGGGTTTTCCAATAAGGGGTTTGATATTCAAAGAAAAATATTATTTTTTAATACAGGGCCCGCCATCTATCGTTACGGATTTGAACTAGGTATTATTTGAAGAATGGTAACACTTAGCTGTCATCTGATTTGACAGAAAATTAGTTTTATTCTTCCGCTGAACGAAAATGGTTGGAAAATATTGCGACATTACTTTGAAAATCATGGTAATGTTGCAGAATGTGTACGAAAATTACGTACGGCAATGTGAAGAAGAAAAGCACCGAATGAAGCGTATGTGCGTTACTTTGCGAAAACAATAAGAGATATCGTTTGGCCGCCTCGGAGCTGCGATTTGACGCCGTTGGATTATTATCTTTGGGGTGCCATCAAAGACCAGTATTATGCCAACAAACCAGCAACAATTGATGCACTGAAGACCAACATACGCGATGTCATAGCTGAAATACAGCCGCATACAATCGAAAATGTGTTGAAAAATTGGACCGATCGTATGGGATGGTGCATGGCTAGCCGAGGCAGCTACACATATGAATGAAGTTGTGTTCCATCATTAACCGGAAGAATCGTACTTCAAAATAAAAAAAAACAGTTTGGAAAAATATTGAGTAGTTTCTTTTTTATAGCATTTATAATTCCGTAAAGTTATATGGCAGACCCTTTATAAATGAACGGATGTTTATTTCAATATAAAGAGGAAGGTATGCCGTTAATAGTGGAAAATAACATCAGGCAAATGACCACCACGACCACGCTTACAGCACAATTTCCTTTCCATGAAATTTTCCATAACCGAATTGCAAAGTCGCCGTCCTATGTGCTCGACAGCCTCACGAATTTCATCTTTGAGGTCTTGAATCGACCCTGGGCTGTTCGCGTAGACCTTCTCTTTCCCGTAGCCCCAAAGAAAAAAGTCACAAGGTGTTAAATCACAAGATCTCGATGGCCAGTTGTGATCACCTCTTCGAGAGATAACACGGTCCGGAAACTTTTCCCGTAAAAGATCAATGGTTTCGTTGCTTGTGTGGCACGTAGCGCCGTCTTGTTGAAAATAAAAACGTTGTCCAGATCAATACCATCCAATTCCGGCCATAAAAAATCGTTAATCATCTCTCGATAGCGCAATCCAATTCAAAATAACACCTGTTATTGGAAAACATTTTATATATTATTATTATTTATAAGGGACATATTCACTATAACCCTAACTTAATTAGCACACTGGCTACTAGGGCCTTCAGTGCAAAATATATACATATATATTTTCAATATTCATTGACATTTCATCATGGAAAGACTTACGAAAATCGACGCTCTGTGAAAAGTGTTCACCGCGCGCTCAGGCCAACTTCGGGTGTTCAACGATAAGGCCCATTTTTGGCTTAATGGCTACGTCAATAAGCACAATTGCCACATTTGAGCGGAAGAACAACCCGAAGTCATTACAGCCATTGAAAACAACCGCTTGGTGCGGCCTATGGGCTGGAGGATGCATCGGCTCATATTTCTTCAAAGGCGAGGCTGGCACCAATGTAATAGTGAAAATGGCGAACGCTATCGCGCCATGACAAACGATAAACGACTTTTTGATGCCGGAAATTGAAGCCCGTGATCTCCACTACATTTGGTTGCAACAAAACGGCGCTATTGGCCATTGTCATACAGCCAAACAATGGATTTACGGCGTCGTCGCTTCAGTTAGCAATTTAGCTCTCGTCTCGGACCAGTGGATTGGCCACCAAGATCGTATCATATCACACATTTGGATTTTTATTCGTAGGGGTATTTGTCGGCCGCAGTAGCCGAATATATTGGAGCGTGACTATCATTCGAGATCAAGAGAGAACGTAGGTTTCTAATAGCGGTCGCCACTCGGCAGGCAATGGCAAGCCTCTGAGAGTATTTCTGCCATGAAAAAGCTCCTCATAAAAAATATCGACAGTTCGGAGTCGGCTTGAAACTGTAGGTCCCTCCATTTCCGGAACAACATCAAGACGCACGCCACAAACAGAAGGAGTAGCTCGGCCAATCATACAAAAAGGGTGTACGCGCCAATTATACAGTCTGTGTCAGAAGAAAATAACCGCTTTTTTCCTTGTAACTTCAAGATATATAATATTTCGTTCTGCTTTTTGCTGCGGAATAGTCCCACTCAAGGGCTACAACGCCAGTACTAACTCAGGTTAGTGTCGTTCGATACTTTCCCGTAAACGCAACCAAACAAAAATGAGTGAGAAGTACACGAAGCGTTTCGATGCGGTATTTTAATGCACGCATACAGCGGTATAAGGTGTACAAAAATGTTGGTGACTTTTCCGAGCGCGGTTTGAAGCGAGTGACGACAAAAAAGCAGGATAAAGTGATCGTCCAACTTTTTAAGCGGGGTCCTTCTTTGTGACTACGCCAAGCACGATCAGTTCTTGCTAAAAAGGGAATAGATGTGAGTATGAACACCATCGAACGTCGACTGAAGGAGGCGAACATATCCTACCGTCCCACATCGTCAAAACCACTGCTCTCAGAAAAACACATTAAGGAACAACAAAACAAGCGTCACAGTATTGGACTGGCCTTCCCAGTCCCCAGACGCCAACCCCATTGTAAATGTGTGGGTAATTATGAAAAGATGGGTCGAAAATATAGTCCAGACAGTTTAAAGCAACTCGTGCGTCAAGTTCGCAAAATCTGATCCTCTTTGTCGACGCAGAAAAGCTGGTTCAAAGTATGAAGAAGATGTCAGGCTATACTCGACAACAATGGAGACCATACAGCATTGGAAAAGGACCAAAGTCCTCAAGCGAATCATTCAAAATTGGTGTTTACGGATGCCCGAATAACGGCTCAGTTACAGCTAATATTTGAAAGGCATATAAAGAATATTTTATTAAAAAAATAATAGAAAAAACGAGTATTCAGTGCGTTGTTGCATACTTTTTACCAATACCTTGGTTTCATTGGCATTTTCTCCCACTCAACACTTAAAACCGCCTTTATTGACGCTTTTGATGTTATTTTGTGCTCTCTGATTCTCCTTTCTAAGAGCTCAGTTGGGTTCAGAGTTTTAAGCTGAAATTTAATTATAAATTTGAAAAGGTCGAGCCAAGGAGCTCCAGGAGATTTGGTGGCTCCTAAAACACTCAGGCTAAACAGCCCATTGTATTAAGAGCTTTGGAAAGAGGATAGATAGTCAAGGAGGGAAGGAGAAAAGTATCAGAGAAAGTGATAGGAAAGAATAGAGACGGAGATAAAGATAGTTAGTCCTGTGAGAATTTTCCAGATTCTTTGGCAAATCTGTAGATATCCTCCAATTTTAGAGAACGAATATCACTCATTCTCATGACATCGGAACCCAAAACTCGTAGCCGTGCTCTAGCAAAGGCAGGACACTCACAGAGAAAGTGCTCAGTGCTATCCGCCTCCTCCAAGCATGACAGGCACACTCGGTCCTCAATGATTCCAATGGTGGTCATATGCTGACCCCATGGGTTGTGTCCTGTAATGATACCAACCATCAACTGAATGTCTTTCCTTCCAAGTTTTAGTAGAAAGTTTGACAGTTTTCTGTTCGGACTTGACACAAAACACTTTGAAGTTCTGCAACGTTCTAGACCGAACCATCGCTCTTTATGTAGATTGCTTACATAATCGCTGATCCAATTCATGATTCCTGCGGAACTGATTCCGATTAATAGCTCTGGCACCTGTGGGGGCACCGATGATCCACAGTTGGCCAATTCGTCGGCGATTTCGTCGGCGTTCGCCAGAACCTTTAGTGCAGCCTGACAGTCACTGAAAACTCCAATTTGTTTCCCGCTCCATCTCCTCTCGATTATCCATTCGTCTACTACGAAGGGTTAAGCTGCTTACAGTGGTAAATAAGCCATTCTTGCACGAGATAAAATGAGTGTTTTCGGTCATTGTCTTGTTAAAACAAGAATCCTTTAGCATATAGTCCAAGTTTAACGGCACTATCATTCAAATTATTCTTCGAAATGTTTAAATACAGATGCTTCTCCATTTTATCAGCAATAATAACCATTTTTCCTACTCCAGATGCAACTATGCAGCCCCAAACCACTGCATTTCCTCCTCCATGCTTGACGGTAGGAATAAGATTTTTTCATTCAGCTCTGTATTTTCTTTTCGCCAAACTTTTGAAAGGACATCTGATCCGGAAACCGTAAATTTCGGCTTCTCGTTGAATATGACGTTTTCCTAAAAAGAAACTCCCTCATTTATATCCAATCACTTCTTTCTGTTAATATCTGAAATGCAGGGCTTGCGGCATGCTACTTTACTATGATAACCAGCGTTTTGCAGACATTTACCGACTGTTTATGGGCTTACTTTTTTATGCAAAGACTCTTGAATATTTCGGCATAGTATCGTGGAGGTTATTTTTGGATTTTGCGCGACTGATGCTACTATGTTGCGTACCGCACGTAAAGTCAATATCTTTCGCCTTCCAGCTTGGGGGTGATTAGCTTCCAATTTACCAGTATTATCGTAATTAGCAATAACACTTTGCATCGCAAATGCGATTTGCCAATTTGAAATCCAGACTTCGTCCCATTTTGCCACTTTCAATCGGCTCTAAAAACAAAGAAAAAACCATCTTATTTCGTTTTCGGCAATGTGTAAAATTTCAGTTGAAAGCATTGACATCGCGCTTGCCGCGAGGCGAGTGAAAAAAATCATACTTAGTTTTAGCAAAAATATCATACTTAGTTTTAGCAGTATTTACCAGCGACATCTCGCTTGTTTGATTAAGTAAGCAAGCGATTCAAGCAGAAACAGAAGAGGTAAGAGAACAGACCTAATAAACATAAAGCATTAGCAACCCTGAAACAAACGTCTACTCTTCTTTGTTGTGCTCCTGTCCTAATATTGCAATCCTTGTTAACCAATTAAAAGTATTTTAATTAAGTAAAATAAAAATATTATATATATTTTTTTTTATTTATTGTTGTAAAACATGTCTGCGGTGGAACGTTTCGATATTGAAAAAGTAGCAAAAATATTCCAGGATTGTTTGCACGAATGTGATGATGTGCTATTAGAATCGTATTTGGAGGCTTACGAAGAAATCAATAAGTATTAAATCTACACATATTAGAGTGTGCCAAATTTTTAATAGAAATTTTATTCAGATTTTTTCATTTGATGGGCACTGTATTCGGATTTGTAAGCAGTGACGTGCGCAGTAAAATCGATATACTCTATGAATATAGACGAAAGGAGTTAATTGGAGAGCGCTTCCTGACCATCAAAACAATGATAATCTACGAAAAAGAAGAGGAGCTTCTTAAGGATGGCTCATATGTCTCTGGCGCTCGTACGCTTTTACGGTTACATAGAGGATTGGGTAAGTTGGCGCTACTACAAATCATAGATTATACCATACACGTAAGCAAAATGTTTGAGTTCGGGAACAATTCAATTTATATTGCCACTGATCTTATCTTAGTTCGAGATATGTATACAAGTATAAAATGAGATGTTATATCTGAGTACACAATTTTCGCTACGCGTTGTATCACATGTTGTTGTTGTCGCGTCGTATCTTATCAATGATCTGGTTGCTTTATGAGTACGGTTGCACTTGATTAATATTTTGTTCTCTATTTTTCTACACTTCCAGAGTTTATATACGAGTTCCTAAGAAGACTGTCCGAACTAAATGAATGTGATAAAACGCACGCCTGTTGCAAAAGCGCATACAATGATACGCTAGCGAAACATCATCCGTGGGTGGTGCGCAAAGGAGCTGTGGTCGCTATGTATGCTCTGCCCACGCAGGGTGAATTGCTCAAACGCGTGTGCGTAAATGCATCACATGCAGTTGAGGTGCTCCCCGAAATGCTCAAACACACGAAATCCGTGTATGATCGTGTTGAACTCCTTTATAGTGCTCATGACCTCCACGGTTTGCCTTAAAATCTCCATATTTTATTTTAACTGGGTCATTCCAAATGTGATGTCAAAGTAATTATTATCAGACAGTAAATGAATGTTATGTTTAGTTATTTTTACAAAATTGTATCACCCTAAGCAATAATTTTACGCAAATAATTACTTTTTGTTACATGTAATGCTAATCTCTTCTTACTGTAATTTATTTGCGTGAATTTCTGGTATAACAATTAGTGTCTTTTTTTTCAATATTTGAACTAGATGAATCAAAAAAGAAAAACAGAAAGTATACTTTATTATTTTTAGTTATAATTATTGGAAACAACAATTAATAAAATGATAAAGCTAGCAAGTTTTTCTATTTAATATGGCGTTTGCTTTTTGGACTTTTTGTGTTTATGTTTCAATGCACTTGAGCTACTGGCTAATGATTCTCCGTCAATGGCGGCATTTTGGGCGGTCCAAAGAGTCACAAAACCACTTTCTCCGCCGGTCACTAGCACACCACTCTATAAATGTTATGTATTGCATAATAAGAAATGTGAACATAAGCAACGAATTTAAAAATTACCTTTTGGTCGAATATACTCGTGCGTACAACTTGCTTATTCCCAATAAAATCTGCCATTGGTAGCAAATGTTTACCCGAACGCAGCGCACGCATTACTTCGCTGTAACAAAATATAGTAAATATAATTTATTTATTTTATTTTATTTTTTAAAGCTTACATGATAATAAAATTAAAAGTAATCTAAGCAAACGCAGCGCTAGCAGCAGAGGCTTTATATAAATATAATATAAAGTATTTTGCAAAACAAAATATGTATAAGCTACTTGGCACCAAACGTACGGAAATAAACGAAAAATACCAAATGACTTCAATGCTATGGACAAGTCGTGTTGTACAAATCAATTGTTGTATAGTAGCGACTTCGATTTCCATTAGTGGAACAACATTAAGACGCACACCACAAATATGAGGAGGAGCTCGGCCAAGCACCCAAAAAGGGTGTACGCGCCAATTATATATGTATACATATATAATCGATTTCGGGAAATATGAAATCCTTCTTTTTTAGCACATACAAGAGTATTTTTGTTTAATTTGTTTTGGGGTATATTATTCTTATTAATTACTTACCCTCTGTTTTCGTTTATACCAGTTAGTAGAAATACGTCACCGTTATCCAAGCTATGAGCATCTATCACATTACAATTAGCCTCTTTTGTTCTTTTTGCCGCGTCTGTAATTTGGCTGCGGTCGAACTTTGCTACTTCGTCACCTTCTTCGGCGATGTACACATGAAAATCATTGGTATGAGTGATGCAAGAAATAAGATCTTTTTCATATACATTTTTATGCCTAGAAGAAATGAATATATATTTAATTTAAAATATGATTTTAATCAAGTTAAGGTACCAACACACCAATTCAACTTCTGCACACTACTTTCAGTGTTAATAGTTGTTAATAGCGCATCAAACTCCGTTGATTCTTTGATGTCGTATAAATTAATTAGGCCGTCCGTAGAACCGGAGCACAGAAGATCTGGATTCTCTGCGTGAAAACGCAATGCCGTAATATCATCTTCATGGCTTTCAAAGTAAGCACCCAATTGTTTACATTGTCGTATATCATAGAATAATAGAAATACATTGCCATGTCTTTGTTCTGTGCCAGTGCAAAGTATGCGACCATTTCTATTGGTATCGAAGCAATTTATCACTTTCCGCTCATTCATGCCCTTTGTTCCACCGAAATTAGAAATCCCTTGTGTGCACTGGATATCCTCTTCGAAACGTGCTTGTTCTCTTTGTGCACGCAAATCAAAAAGACTAACGAAGCCAAGACTACTGCCAACTAACAGACAATTGGGTGTTTCATCTAAAAACCGTACGCCGGATATAGTCTGTGGTACATTGCTTATTGGTGCCGGTATATCAGTTAAGGTAGAGAGTTGCAAAGTACGTTCTGCGTTAATATCGAAGATGTGTACGGCAGCGCTCGACAAGCCGGCCACAACACGTGTAAAGCCACTGAAAAATATTAATATTAGAAGCATTGAGAACAAATCTTGCAAGATATCTCATTCAAAGATAGCTCACCTGTCGGCTGCTAAATTAAGTACATAGTCTTTTTTCAAAGACACCGCGGATTCATCGGCGATTTTGTATTTGATTTGAAACAAAGTATCCAGCTCTTGTGCGCTGCACGTGTCCTCATCCCCAAGTAGGGACTCACTAGCATTAGAATCTTCATCAGAACTGTTAGGCATTGTATTGAATTCTTCACACACGCACGCAGTAAGTCAGCAATTATGAGAAAAATATCAAAATTTTTATAAATATTTACAACTGGAAAATAGTTTGCCGCTCAGTTGCTCAAGATAACAAAAAAAAACAATAAGAAGATGAGCTGAAACAAAAATAATAGAAGATATTCGCCTTGAAACTGAACAAACATTATGCGGCGAGACGTTTTTATTTTTACCTGCGTCACTTTTAATATGGGTATTCACGCCAACCATAAATGTCTCGTAAGCCACGGTAACCCGTAAACTTATGAACTTGTAAAATAGCTCTCAAATTTTGTATGAAAAATGGTATATATAAATGGTGCAAGTTTAACTTACGATTTCAGTGCAGGCAGAGAGCAATCCCATCTAATGGAAGTACAGAATTTTTTCTCTAACTGCGTTTAAAATTTGAAATATAAACGTTTCATAAATTTAAACGCTTCGATGCATACCTCTATTTACCTCTATCTATTATCTAAACACATAGCCATATTTCAAATCTATATATATATACTACTGTGTCCAAAAAATAAGGTGACATTGTATTTATTTTGAAAATTCTTTATTTATTCTTCCAAATCAATTTCATCCCCTTCAAAGTAATCCCCTCCCGACACAATGCACTTATGCCAACGTTTTTTCCAATTTTCGAAACACTGGTTGTAGTCACTTTCCGGGATGGCCTTCAGTTCCGTCTTCGTTGCGGCTTGAATCTCCTCTATCGTGTCAAAACGGTGTCCCCGGAGCGGTCTTTTGAGCCTGCTGAACAGCCAGAAGTCGCACGGTGCCAGATCAGGTGAATACGGTGGTTGCGGAACGATATGGGTTGAGTTTTTGATGAAATGATCACGAATTACGAGTGCAGTATGGGAAATTTCACCATTGCAAAAAACGAGAAACTCACTTTTAGCAGCTCACAAAACGACGCGTATCTCAAACAGTAAATGAATATTTCACATGAAATTTGACATAGATGTCACTCTCACAGTACTACCAACCTAAAAAAAAAAGAATTCTCCTAATCCTTCAAAGCGCGCAGTTTAAAATCAAATGTCACCTTATTTTTTGGACACAGTATTATATCCCGCTTCGACTCTCTCAAAAAAGCTCCTGCAACAAAAACAATCTGCCATTCGGAGAAAGCATAAAACTGTAGGTCCACCACAAATTGGGGCAGGAGCTGCGCCAAACACGCAACAAATGGTGTAAGCGCCAATTATATATATATAAATATATATGTATATACATATATTTACATGAATGAAATGTTAATTTCTGACTGAAAAGTAGTTGTATTTTAATTATTTCTTGATTATTTTTGTGCAAAGTATGTTATTTTTCTTTTTCACTGCTTGTGAGGTCGTAACCAAAGCGAGTTCATAGAAGGTGACTCCGGTGGAGCACCAACAATATCTTCATGTATATATATGGTTTTTGCGATTTGACAGCTTGAATAAAGGCACATCAACAAGGTAGTAACAGTACAGCAGCTGACTTTTTCAATACTTTATCTATTCTCTAAATTGTCAAACTTTGTTTAACTGTTAATTTGTAGTTGTCTAAATTGCATTGAACCAACAACAAAATACACGCCACTGACAAATTTGAGATTTCAGTAGTAGAACAACAACTGATTCTACTTTTTTTGATAACTTTATCTATTCTCTAAATTGTCAAACTCTGTTTAACTGCTCTAACTTTGTTGTTGTCTAGAGAATTGAAGTAACAACAAAATACACGCCACTGGTAAATTTGAGATTTCAAATTTTAGATTCTAGAAAGTTCATGCAACAACATTGCAATGAAAATTTAAACAATCAAACAAAAACAAAGTAGCAGAGGGCACTTTTACATTCAAACTACTAATCGCAAGAAAAAAAATCAGCAGGTATACCGTTGCCGTGGTATTTTTAAAGCCAAGACGAATTCGTTTTTACTTGCATAGATAATTCCATTCTTGTTAAAATATCCTACCTATCCCACAATGTAGAGAATACAAAGCAGATGCCTTCCAGAAACCGCTAGCATTTTGTTTTTCTTGTACCTAACCCTGTCGTCATTTTCGGAAAATGTTATAAAATTGCACGAGGTAGAAAATACTTAATCTTGATAAAAATTCACATTTTGCAGCGTTCAAACGAAATTGCGATTTGTTATCTTTGGCCGCATTTGCATCTATTGAGTATGGCCAGACTGGGACCGGAAGTGGATAAGCACTGAATGTTGTAAATGTACTGATATTCTAACAACTTTAATTTTTTATTTAGTTTTATCTTTAAAATCTTCTTCTGGTCCAGATTATATTCAAGGAGGCAGACAGATATGAATGAATCGCTTCCTCTCTATTGTTACAATGGGCAAAATATGTAACATAAAACTTTATACTTTAACGAAACATGAGTATAGACGTTTTCAAAATGTGATACGCCCTAAATTTATATTTAGCTAGGGACTGCGAATTCCGTAGCTTTTATATTATTACCGAAGCTACAACCAAAACTTATGAATATATAACCAGTAGTTATAGCCACAGTAACATCCTCATTGATGTTTTTGGTGAATTTCAAACTATTTCAACAGAGATCTCGAAAAGTGTGAAGCCATGCACTTTTTTCTTTTATACATATTTAATAAAGTATAATTATATAAAATGAATTCACAAGCATGTTAGAAATTTGTTATCCAAAAATTTTAAGTGTACAGTTTTAGATGTAGGTCATAGCGATCTATTTGTATGTATTCTATTTATATGTATTCTATTTCATTTTTAACAAAAAAAAAAAAAACATGAAGCAAACATTTCTTTATGCAATATGGTATGCGCATCTCAACAGTATTTACATGAAGTCATCATAGTCATCTGCATAGTCGTTGCCGTATTTCTGATAGCCATCAATATCCTACGAAAATAGAGAATTACACAAGTAAATATGAGATACAAATACACTCAAGAGCTCATTATCACATACATCATTTTCTGTACGCAGTGAGGCTTTAATTTTGCCCTTGTTTGGAGGTTTTTTCGCGTTTTGTTTCTCCATTTTAAGCTTTTCCGTGTGCAAACTTTCTACATTAATTTTCACCTTCTTAATGTCCGCGGCAGATACTGAAATATTTATGAATCATTAAAATACCGCAAATATAGATCTGATCGTCTTCATATTCACAGGCACTTACAATTCACACATATGCTACGTACTAAATCTTCAACGAACTGTGGGAAATGTGGCGACTCTTTGTATTGTGACAATTTCCAACTGAGCGTCGCACCGAATTCCTTGAATTCCTCTTTTGTTTCTGGATTAAACGCGTCCAATCCGCCACCAATATTAGACACACCGAATGTTTCGAGTGCGCTTTTGAGGTCCGTTTCCTCCTGAATTTTTTTCAAGCGTAATTTTTCAGCTAACTTTTCTTCAGGCGTTAAATTAGCTAAACGTTTCGCCTCTTCTTCTTCTGCTAATCGCTATAAGTACATAAAACAATAAGGAGGTGGTAATGAAAATATATTATTTGGAGGTAGGTCGTTGTTGCAGAAACATTAGTAAATCTTGCCTTAGAAGATTTTAAAAATCGAAAAGCAATTAGTACTGTCTTTCTCTATATTTAAGCTAATTTTACTAACTTTCAGATATTTTTGGTTTTCTAATTTAAAACTGTATTAAAAAATTTAATTTACCTCCTGCTCGCTAAGTTTAGCTTTTAACGCTTTGTTTGGTTTTGATTTGATTGGCACTGTTGTCTTTGTTTCATCTTGGTTTTTCTCCTCATCTTTCTTCTCTTCCTCGTCTTCCCAACTGTCCTGTAAGTGAAAAACATCAGAAATTATATCAAAACTTCGTAAATAAAATCATGTTTTTAAATAAATTATATATATTTACTTCCTATTTAGTATATTTTTCAATTATTGTTATAACATGAAATTGTTATTGTTTATAGTTGGTTACAAACAACTTAACCAAAAAACTAAACTTTTAATACGATCGATGGAAAATCCAAAAATTTAAGACTGTGACATCTGGTTGTGATCAACATAATACAAAGCAAAACAATAATTGACCACGTGTACGCGTAGCATGCAAGTATAGTGAATTGAGAAATGTATAGACGTATAGCATGCAAAAAGGCACTGAACAAACAATGAATACTAAACAAATCATGTTGATAAAAGCAACAAAAGCATTGAGGACACAGGGGGTTGATCTTTTCTTCTTATTTTTCTAAATATTTAATAATTACTGACGGAATCAAAGTTTACCTTTACGTCCTCATCATCGTCCTCTCCCTTCCATTTGTTCACATCATTTGCTATCTTAGGTCGTATAACTACCTCCTCATCAGCGGCTGTCTCTACAAAAGGAAAATGTTTAACGTTAGTGCAAAATGTGACTAAAAATAGTTAGTATTTGTTGCTTGCATAATTTTCTTCTTTTTTTGTTCGAGCCAATTCTCGTTGCCCTTGCGCTTTCTTTAAAAAAACTGCTGTTGTCAGTGCAGTATTTGTGGCAGTGTCAATGACAAATTACTCGAGTATACTATGTCAGCTAAGCCATTGGTGAATCGACAACATTCCAGAACAACTACTTACCCCAATCATCGGACATTCTGTCGAAGTATTCTCTGCAATTGCTCAATTTTTACTTAATATAATGAGAATTTTTATAAAATTTCGTTTTTTCCGTACAGGTTTCACGGATTTTTTCAATGCTTCCTTGTTTAGTAGAAAATTGAAAGCAAAAAATGTGACGAACAAATCAAAATTGTCACAAACGTGTGCAAGATCTACTTCTTTATGTCATTCACGTAAATATCTCTTTCACTTCTCACCTTTATCTGATATGTTACTTCCTTTTTCGGCAGCGTTGCATGTTCTTGTATTATCATTCTACTACGATTACATATATTATTAACTGAAATAAATAGGCATATTCACTTCTTTCATTGAGATAATCACCTGAATTTAATTTTAAAAATTTTAAATAAAAAAGAGCCCAGACGAAGGAACAGTTAATGCAAACAGTTTTAATAGCGAATTGAACGATGAGAAATTCAAAACCAAGGCGAATTTAAATAGGTTGATAGCAGAAGTACGAACGCAATATTTTCATAAAAATGGATATATAGGGTGGAACATGTAAAATTTGCTTTTTGAATCGGCTATAAAAAAAAAACTAATCAATATTTTTTCAAACTTTTTTTTTATGTTGAAGATTGAACATTGTCATTTATGAATAAAAAATAATATTGTTTAAATGACTGCCACAACTTGCTTTACAGTAGACCATTCGATCAACCCAATTTTTAAGCACAATTTCATGAATGGCAACCTCGATTTCGTGTTTTAAAGCATCAATCGTCTCTGGATGGTTCGGATAGCATTTGTCCCTAACGGTTCCCCACAAAAAATAGTCCAACGGGCTTAAATCACCGCTCCGAGGCAGCCAATTGATATCGGAATTTCGACTGATTATTCCGTTTTCAAAAACGGTAGCCAAAAGTTCGAGTGTAACTTTGGCAGTGTGACAAGTTGCAGCGTCATATTGAAACCAAATGTCGTCCATGTCATCCTCTTCAATTTTTGGAAACATAAACTCGTTGAGCATGTCACGGTAACGCTCGTCATTTACTGTAACCGCGGAAGAAGAAGAAGACTCACCACTTTGGAAATAGGTTTTCAATATTTCCCAATTTTGTTCAAGCGTATAGCGTCCCATTTCGTAAATGCCAAATTTTAAAGTAAATTATGAACACATTTGACATGTCATTGGTGTCACCATTCTTAAAAAAATAGGTGCTTCAAAAAGCAAACGCTATATGGCCCACCCTGTACAAAATTGCAATTCGGTGGTTTGAATGTCAATATTTCAATGAGAATGCAAGGCGAATTGAGTACCATAGGGGATGCACTCCCAAAACAGTTACTTTATTTTTCGCGATTTTGACAAGTCTGACGTCATGCACCTTAATTATATAAAACAAACGAAAGAGGAATAAATTACATAATTGTGAAAATTCACGTGGAGGGCTTAGTAATATTGGGATTTGGGGAATTTAAGCTAAAAAAACTAATGAAAACGAAGTGTCACGTTTTAAATTGTCAAAGTACAAATGAATAAAAAACTTCAAAATGCAGTTTTTTTGCGAATTCATGTGGATAACGCCGTGCCAAGAAAGTGTGTTTGTAGGTGTATAATTTTTTGTAGTTTCTATTTATTTCGCATATTCTTCCTCTTCCCAAAAAAGGAATTCCTCTTCCTCTTATTTGTATATTCTTGGAGCTTGACGGCACAGTGAATTCAGAAGGCGCAAACTTTTGTTCTATTATTTTCGATGTGTTAGAATACATGTCGTAAGATCCCATGAATAAACAAACAAAAGGAAGGGAAATTACTTGTTTGTGAAGAAGTAGCAGAGAACGTTAATGTATAGAGAAATCAGAGAACCTTAACATTCTCTGAAGAGTATGCGAAAGCAATGGAAACAAGCAAACACAAGAAATCTTACACACACACACATATTCTTTCTTCCCACGGCGCCTTCCGCATAAAAGCGCAAACAAACTGCATTTGTAGGCTTTATATTAATTCGTGCTTTCACAATTTAAAACACGGCACATCGATTTCATTAGTTTGATTAGTTTAAATCTCACAAATCACAACGCTATCAAGCCATTCACTGAATTTTCAGAAGCATGTAATTTCTCCCACGTTTGTTTTGTATTGCGCATGGACCTGACGTCAGACTTGTCAAAATCGCGAAAAAGAATGTCACTTTTTTATGGCGCCACCTTGGATATTCAATTCGCCTTGATGTGTTGCTTACTTTTTTTAAATTTTTATTAAAATAACTTACAAACATTGTTGAATAAAGTTAATTATAGACAAATGAAGTAATTGCATTTGTTGGTTGTTGTCTTTGGAAACCAACACAAACCGATGTATTGTGTAAATATGTAACCAAACGAAAGCAGTTGTTTTCTGCGGGCTCAAATTTTGTATATCTCACGGACAATATGGCCTTTGGACACGGTCAAGCATTGTTGACAAGAACTTTATATGTGTGCGTGTCGGGTGCTTGACGCTAATATCTAAAATTTTTGATTTTCATCATTCAAAAGCCGACAACAAGTATGTGTGACACGACGACACCCGACTGCACTAACACACACAAAGCTCAGTCAAGCATGCTGGATCATCTCCAAAGGCCAATAGACAAGGACTACGATAACGTCGGTGAGTGTTGTCACCATAATAATCTATTTTTCTGTCTGTCCAAAATGTTGCCGCAACAGCCGCAACGGTTCCATTGTGACGGGCCATTAGTTTATTCATATAAGAGGATTTAAAATCATACTACTGGCAACGCTGGAACAGCAAATCGAAAATCTTCAAACAGAGAAATTAAGTTTTCTCAAATGATAGACTGTAATTAGAAATTAAAAAAACACCGAAATATCAACCAAAATTAACCGTGTGCAATGAAAATTTAAACTTTTATTAAAAATTATAAGCTTGCCTTCGATGTACTACTAAGAGACTTGAATTGCATTTAAATGCCCATCAAGATCAGCGGTAATTAAAATAAGTTCAGGAAACAGAAAGCTGAAATTGTGGAAAAGAAATATTTGTAGCCACAAAAACTAGGTGAGTGGGCTGAGTTTATGACTTCATTGGGCTGCTACAATAAAAAAAAATCGTCAATTAGTTGCAAAATGGCTAAAGTGATTTCGCAAGAAACCTTTGACGATGTGGTGAAGGAAAATATCATAGACTTTTCCATGAGTCCAGAGGAGGCAAAAGAAGAAACAATCAAGCAATTCGAGGCACAGGTAGGTAAATTACATCTCCTATTCAGTAGTAGTGCAACAACCTTTCATTTGACTACGTAATGCTTTTGAGGCCAAATGTTGCGATTCGTAGTTAAATTCACGAGGTTATACCCCTTCAGTTGATTCATTATTCATTCACATTATTCAATTACTTTTAATAAATTTTTTTACTAGGGTATAAATTTGGTTAACATCATTAAGGACTTGACCATAAATCCAGACACTGGTAAACCTGTGTTAAATGAAATAATTGATGAAATAAAAACGTATATTGGTCAAAAATCAACCGATACTAAGCAGCTGCTGGAGAATTTGCATGTCTTGGATACTGAATGTCAAAAGGTATTATGTCGTATGTTATCGTTTGAAATAAATTACCAGAATTATATACTTTTTTCAATAACTTAGTCCATTTCGCATCGCGTACTCGCTGGCAAAAACGGTGCTCATGAAGCGCTCGTGACGCTGCTAGAGCAGGAACTTGCTAACCAAAAAACTGCTGAAGACACTAAACCTAATTTGGCTGTATTGGAGGCCTGCCTTAAAGCTGCTAATAGTTTTACAAATAAGCAACCTGACGTTTTTGACGCGGAAGCACTTTCTGTTATTCTAAAATTATTGGCCATCGAAGATGAAAATATAAACATTTTGACACTACAATGGCAACAAAAGGCATGTATAATGCATGAAATAAATCGCCAAAACATCGTAAATGCGGGAGTGGTGAAGAAGTTGAAGCCATTCGTTTCGAAACATAGCAGTGTGTCGCTAATACGTGAAGTGCTTGCTGCTCTACGCTATTTAGTACTGGATGACGATATACGTGTGGAGTTTGGATGTGCACACGAACATGCACGTCGCGTTGCAAGTGAATATATTATTGACTTGACGAAATTATTGGGCGATTACAACGATCCAAATGTTTTGGCGGATTTGCTGTTAACGATTGGTGCATTGGCGGTGCGTCAAGAGTTCTGCACAACCATTGAGGATGCGGGAGGACTTAAATTAGTTTTTGATATCATGGTGAGCATTTCTTTACGCCAGTATGCCAAATTGATTTGTAATATATTAAATGAAGTGAGGATTGCTGGAATTCTGGAGTAAGTGCTAACATGTCGGTCCGATTCGAAGATTTCTATGATTTTAAAAGCGATTCTAATAAAGGGGTTTGGTCTCCTATGCTGACGATTGTTCGATAATGGCGTCGGGCAATGACATCAATGGCCTGTGCACCGAAGTAAACTTATCCATAATTGACACCGACATACCAAACATAAGTCCGGCATGTGAAGGCACCCCGCGCGACACTAACCAGCTTTTCACCTGCCCTTTAAAACCTACTCATCTAACACCCCTCTCCCTTTGGACCCAACCTGTCGAAACAGCATGTTTCCTGGGCCTACCTTTAGATGAGACAGACGAAGACGGCCGGTGATATACTCTACACTGACGGGGTTTGTATTACTGCTACAACAACATTACCTCACCAGCCTCTCTCGCTTTTTCATTGCGAGGAATCTCCAACTTTCCCCATTAAATCTTCGACGAAGGAGGTCGAACTGCAACTTAAGGTCAAAGTCGATGACACACCCATACCGACAGTAAGCAACACCAACATTTTGAGAGTTTTCTTCGATAGTTTGCTCTCCTTTTCTGCGTACACAACCGCAACTGTTAGTAAGGTCCAAAATCACAACAAAGTTCTCAAATCGCTTGCCGGCGCCGGCAGTACCTGGGCCAAAGACAAAGAAATGTTGCTGGCGACATTTAAAGCAATTGGCCGACCGGTTCTGAACTATGTCGCGCCTATCTGGTCGCCTGCAACTGACAAATCGCAGGGGATTAAGCTTCGGACAGGCCAAAATACTGCAATCAGTCCAGCCACGGTCGGAGTCTAACCACCACCTATTGCTAATGAAGAACATTACCTACACCGCGAGACTTGCCCAATTACGTTTTACATACTGTTGTAAACTAAACTCCTACCTGTCCTACCTCCACACGATACTAACCACCTTTTCACATGCCCCATCAAACCTATTCACCTAACACCCCTCTCCCTCTGGATCCAACCTCTCGAAACAGCACGTTTCCTGGGCCAACCGATAGATGAACTATACGAAACCAACGGCTAACTACATTGCAGTGACAGGGTTTAGTAAGCAACAACAAATACATTGGCCTACCACCTACCATTTGCTTGCCTGTTGAATGCCATTCTATATTGGGTCCATAAATAGCGCACAATTTTTTAGCCGCCCGCCTGTAGTAGAATTTACTCGTTTTTTTACAATTATTTTGAAACGCTGTACATACAACTGTATTCACCAAACACAAACCTATCAACTAAAACCATTTTTTTTAAACGTAATGCCATCTTTAAATCGCCGAAAGTATGACCTGCGAAGTATGACTTAGTGACTCATCAAAGAAATCTAGCTGAAAACATTCGAGCAGTTTTTAATTCATTAATATATTTGTAACAATAATTCTAAATTATGCAAATTTAACTTTATAACAATTTACATTCTAATTTTAAGACAGCAAATTCAGATTCTGCGCGTGTAAATCGTGAAGCTTTAAAATTGCTCCGGGCCTTGGGTGGAAATGACACAGTCAAAGCACACATAGTGCAGCAGGGCGTAGCACCCATTATCAAACAAGTGCTGGAAATACATTTGGTAAGTGCCGTCTGAAATACCTACTACATTTTTATGAAACTAGAGGCATATTTGATCGTTTATAGACAAATGAAAATGTAGTATCAGCGGCATTGGCCTGCATTGCCACGTTGACTTTGCGCATTAAAGATAATAGTGTTATCTTCTTTGGTACTGGTATCGCAGAAACAATTGTAGAGACCATCCGCAGGCATCCTAATAATAAAATAATTCAGGTAATGAAATGTTTTCATAGATTTTGCGAATGCAGCTTAAATTTGTTTTTTGGCACTCTTTTTAACAGCGTAACGGTGCCTGGGCCATTCGCAATATGGTGTCGCGGTCGCGCGACCAATGCGAAAGCTGGATATCTTATGGCGTGGAAGATCTGCTAAATACTGCCTTGTGTTCCCATCCCTCTATACAACAGGATGTAAAAGCAGCGCTTCGAGATTTGGGCTGTAAAGTGGAACTTCGCGAAGAATTTACCGGCGTCGCTGAGAAAAAAATTATTGATAAATGAGAGGGAGCGTTTTTGAAACGCAATAGGAGAAAAAACGGGTGTAGCATTATTGGAACTTCATTTTTATATGATCTTATACGTTTTGAAATAATACCGCTGAAGCTGCTTTTGGCCTAACGCATTTGCGCCTAGTATTTGCATATTTTGATATTAATACAAATTACTAACTTTATTATTATATTTGATTCAGCGTTTTTCTACATTCATATTCAAAAACAAAAAAATAAAAATAACCTCACGGATACTACGCACTCATACATATTTATATACCTTTTTATTGGTGGTGCGGTAAAAAAAGAGTTTTCGAAATAGTATTGCGCAGGCGCTATCAAAGCAGAGAAGTGAGCATACTTCGTAAACCCACGCTAAAAAATAATTTTTCATTCAACCCAATTCATCCCAGCGAGAGCCTAGAATAAGGCGGGAAATAAGACTAAATCCACAGCAACCCTCTTTACCACCTGGACGACAGATCCAAGCGTCGTGCCACCAGACGGCTGCACAAACTGACAAACCACAGTGCGCCACTTACTTTCTTCTGTGATGAGGCTCAGGGGGCCATCATCAAAACCAAAACATCTAAAGCCATTGGCCCTGGCGGACTGAACATACTGATGCTGCAGCATCTGGGACCATTGGGAGTAGGATTTCTCACAAGGGGTTTCAATCTGTCCTGGACCACTCTCATTATCCCTGACAAGTAAAAAGCAGGGAGAGTGGTCCCGCTACTGAAACCTGGGAAAGCCGTCAACCAAAGGGAATCTTATCAGCTGATAACTCTCCTTTCCCCAGTAGAGAAGATACTTGAAGCCCTCCTACTCGCACTCTTCCCGAAACACCTGGCCCCAGCCCCACATCAGCATGGTTTCCGACGAGTGCACACCACCACCACAGCCGTCACCACCGTCATAAACGCCCAGATAAACCACGGACCTAACCAAAAGCGCCCCTGCGAGAGGACTGACCTAGTAGGGTTGGACCTGAAGAAGGCTTTCGACACTGTCAGCCATTCCATGCTACTAGATGGTGTTTATCAGTCGACACTCCTGCCAGGGATGAAGAGGTGGACTGCCAATTATTTGAGTGGTTGTTGTTGTAGCACTACCTTTGCCCTGTCAGTGTAGCGTATTCACCGGTCGTCTTAGTCTAGCTCATCTAACGGTAGGGCCAGGAAACTAGCTGTTTCGACAGGTTGGGTCCAGAGGGAGAGGGGTGTTAGATGAGTGGGCTATTGGGCTATGAGCGGTCGTGTCTCGTTAGTGATTTTTCGAGACCAAACAGAGGAAGATCAAGCAAGGTGTTCCGCAGGGTGGAGTCCTTTCACCCTTGCTGTTCAACTTCTACCTATCGAAGCTCAACCATCCACCAGAGGGAGTCTCCCTGGTCTCATACGCTGACGACTGGCGACGATAATGTCGTCGGGCAATGACATTGATGAAGTGAACATCTACCTCACCGACCTTTCTCGTTTTTTCACTGCAAGGAATCTCCAACTTTCCCTCACTAAGTACTCGGCGACCTTTACCACCTGGACAACAGAGGTCAAACTGCAACTAAAGGTAAAAGTCAATGACACACCAATTCCGACATTCATCGGGAGATACTTACCACCTACCTAAGCTCCCGACCTCTGAATGCCGTCACCGCAGTCCAACCACCACCTATTGTAGATGAAGAGCTTCAGTTACCCCGAGAGAAAGAAAGAAAAAAGAAGCTACAGCTGATCTCCGGGAGCTCCTCTCAAAAAAGACGTTTTGCGATGACCACTATATCTCTGAACTGAATCCTCTAAAATCAAATAACCAAACAGATTTCGTTAAAGTAATGTTAAGTCTAGTAATTAATCAAAGAAATAAGCAAAATAAATTTTTTTGACAAAATGAAATATGTATTTATCGGTGAGAAAAAATCTACGATTAATTACTAAAACATATATTTAAGAAGCTCGTGCTAACATTTTAGACTAATCGGTTTAGCCGTTTTCGAGTAACGTTGGTCACCGACTTTGAAAAAAACGCGTTTCAAGTTTGAAAAACACTTTTCAAGCACTCTAAAACGCCTTTTCAAATTTGCGTGTAACTTCGAAAATATTCACCGGAACGGTATTAAATTTTCTGTGTGTATTCTTAAATATATGTACATTAAGAACAAAAATAAATAAAATCAATTTTTTGAAAATTCTAACTGTATATAATCCCTTACGTGCAATTCTTGGCTTTGCTTGTGCTTCTTTCGAATGTGAGATTGATGCCGTAATTTAACTGCTATGGACTTCATTTTAAGATCGATGATTATTTTATTAGTAAATATAATAAAAATTACAATATTGTCTTGAAAGATGGCACTTTATATACTATCGTTTGGGTTTGGTCCGCTCTTACAACTTATGGAGTTCAAATCATTACAACAGAGCTTTAGAGATCTTCCCAATGAGCGTATAGGTGATCTTTCCTATCCAATAGACAAACAGAAAGCCTTAAAGAAGAAAATTTTCACCATAGTTGCTTTTATGCTACCGGCACGCCCCGGGTTTATGTCCGACCAAGGACTCGTTTCAGTTACGTTCACCGAGAATTCTGTACGGCATGATTTATGCTATTACAGTAACCAGGTATTCGAGAATAAGTACCGTCGGATAGATAGCAATTGCTTAGCAATTTTGGATGATTCGCAGGTACAGAAAAAATATTTCCTACGTCGATGAGAGGATTTGGCCACGAGATATACGCCATTAAGCTTGCCCATTATTCTGAAAAACTAAGTCGCTTGAGTTAAATAACAAATCACGTTTCTAGATTGTACAACAATTAATAATCATAGCATACAAAAATATACAAAAAACTTTAATAAATATCTAATTTAAATTATCTTAATTATATGCTGGGTACGAACTAAGGTCGCTCAAATGCAAATCGGCTGGCAGACATTATTTGTTTAACTTAATATTACGCAGACCACCAGCTTTCAGGCGGCTGTCCAAAGTACTTCCAATTGGCTTTGGTTTTGTGGGAGATGCCGCACGTGAGCCACTTAATTCGAAGTTAACGCCAAAGTGCTTGGCATTTGCAGAGGCGCTTATGGCTAGTCGGGGCTTTTTCATAATGGAATACTAAAGAAAAAAAAAATGTGAGTGATTTATTAAATTTTAATATGATTTAGCTGCAAATGAACCTTTTCTGTGATATCACTTTGAGTTTTGCGCAGAATGCCAGAACTGCGGCTATTTGTAATGATTGCTTTTTCAGTCTTTTTCGGCGATATTTTTAATGTGGCCAATTTCGTGGTAGTAGTTCCTGCTCGGTCTGGCTGAGTGTCTTGATTACGCTTAAATAATGGCAACAATCCTATGCTGCTGGACTTGATATTGAGATATGGCGAGTTCGAATCTTCAATTTTTTTGAGATTTTCCTTCTAGAAAGAAATAATGAGTATGACCAATAAAGTATAAACTGTTTGTTGTACGAACAATTGTCGGCGATAAGGTTTGGCGTTTCTCTGGTAATGCAATTGGCGCTGCATCTGTACTCCTTCTTCTATAATCAGCCATCAAACTTAAAGGTTTTTTGCTCTCCTGTGCTTTAATCTACAAGAAAACCGAGCTCTAGAAATAGTTGGGTTCTTTTAATACAACACATTCCTTACTTTTTCTTGCAACTGATAGTTTTCACTTTCTAATAGCGAAATTTGTTCCTGACAAGATCTGCAAATTTTACGGATATTTAAATATATATTCTGGTATATTATTTTTATTTTACTTTTTAGCAGCCATTTCCTGTCGCAAGTTGTCCTGCATTACTTTCATTGCCCTCCGCAGATCATTCTTCTTGGTTTCACAAGTGCGTAGTTCTCTAAAATTACAAGAAACAGACATACACATAAGGAGTTGGAGTTCACGCCTTTTATATGTAACTAAATTTGTAGATATGTAGACCAAAGAAGTGGCTGATTCCGGTGATTGGCTAAGTAAATTAATTGGTGCCCTATATTTCTTTCGCAAAACTAACCGTTTAAGAGCTGCCACCCAAGTGCTCAAACGCACAGGATCCTTTTCAATTTTGAGCATTTTTTCAGCTTCCACATTTGTAGCTGCGATAATTGATTGCACTGACTCTATTGTTTTTATTTGCTGTTTAAGTTTCTCCACTTCTTTGCGTAGCTCATCGGCCATCTTTGCTTCAGTTTTCACGATTTGCAACTAAAATCAAAGAAACAGCTCTTTTTTGTTATAATATTCAACACAAATAAACGCATCACTAACCTGCTCCGAATAGCTGAGAATGGTGAAATCATTTTTCTGTATTCTTTTCTCCATTCCTTGAATAGTTTTTCTGTTTTAAAAAATAAAATAAATTTTTTTGATCTAAAATGAAGCTAACGCTAGGCTTACATTGCCATAAGTTCCCGATCTTTAAGCGTTTTTATCTGCTGATTTGCCACATTTAGCTCTTTTTCTTTCATTTTCAATTGCAGATTCGTATTGTCCACTTGCTCTTGCAGGGAGCCCACATCTATTGTACTCACATCCAGATTCGCTAAATTGAAGTAAATTCGGAATACACTGCGGTCCGTACACCTGCTGCGACACTGAGGGCACGATTTTGAGCTGTTATGCGATGAACAAACATTCTTTACTTATACACATTTATTTCTTTGATATCGCGCACTTACCGGTCCATCCATTGTTTGAGGCAAGTTGAGTGGAACATATGACCACAATTGGTTGCTCGCACGTCATCTGAGGCAACGAAGAGCTCCGCACAAATAACACAATTCAAATTGAGCATATCGATCTCAAACGAAACAAATTTATTTAGTCAACATCCAACAAGTAAATATGTACATGCAACAAAACTCCTGCGATTAATTTAGAAAAAACTTTTTCGGAAAATAAAATTAACCGTTTTGTTAAGGACTACCTTGTGTTCTCACTTTGTCACCCTTTTGTTTACAGCTATTGCCGCCAATTTTAGAATTGTGTGCTGACAGGAACTGTCAAAAAAGGTCAGCTGATTTCTTTACATATAGCAGAACTGTTCGATTTGTAGTGCTAATGACAAGAAGTGCTGAAAATTGTTTATAGTGCGATTACCCATTAACCAATTATGCTAGATGACTTAAGAAGGAGAAAGTGTATTTGAAATAGAGTTTTGGAAAAAGTGTGTGACAAAGCGAATCTATACAAAGTGTTGAACTGTATATCCTCAGCATGGTTGGTTCTTGATAACTAAAGAAATAATATTTGTAGTTGACAGGATCTACTTATTCGGCAGACTGAAATATACAGTTTGTCGCAGCAAATCTTTGCATACGTGAAGAATGATTGAAAATTTTAGCTTTGATCGAGAATTCCAACAACAAAAAAAGAACAAAAAAATGTATACACAGATTCCATTGCTGTACTTGTTTACGACTATTAGGCGCCAACAGTTATTAAGTTACAAGAACTATTCTCTATTTAAAAACTGTTCAAAAGAATCGTTGCATAACTGATGATAACAACAAAAAATGCAGTTATTTCCGCAGATTTCATTCATTTAGGTTTTTTGGAAATGGTATGGAATGTGAACAGGGACTGAAAACGTTGATAAAAGATTGCGATTCGCCACCGAGCACATATCACTTCCCACAGAGTACTGGGATTACGCTATTTTCTCAGATGAGACGAAAATGATGCTCTACTACCATGATGGACCCCATACCGTAAAGTTTGGAAAACTGTCAGTAAAGGTTTGGGGTTGTATATCAACAAAGGGAGTGGATGAAATCAAAATTTTGGACGAAATAATGACCAAGGAAGTATATCTTGATATTTAAAAAATCGAATTGACTTCCAGTATTAGAAAATTCGGCTTTGTTGACCCGGAAAATTCGAACAAGTATAAACTTGATTCAAGTTCAAACTTGATTTTCAACCAACTGTGCAAACACTTTTGTGACAGCAAAGAAATTGAACTGTTTTTATGTTTTAGTATATATTAGCATATTATTATCGCCTTAGAATATTTTATTTAATTATATATTGGAAAACATGTTTTTGTAAAACATTGTTAAAAAAAAAAATAAAAAAAGTTGTTATTTCAATTAAAATTCAATGTATCTTTTGATTTTTCTCTTTTTTTATTTTCATATGCAAAGAGTTTTTTGACAAACTGTATATAAAATTAATAGAATACAAGATTATGCCGCGACTGTTATCCCGTGGAGCTTTAAACTCTTACAACTCAACTACAACTCACTCATGGGTAAGATTGACGACATAATCGACTTCATGAGCCGCCATGGAATCTCAACAGCTGCGATCCAAGAGACGAGACCAAAGGTATCACCCCTGCAGACATTTTCTAGAGCCTGAGCCACCTCCCAAACACGTCGGGAGACATCTCTTCAACTACAATGACGAGGTGCACGAGAAAACAACTACTACTGAACCGGGGAGTATAGAAGTACAAACAGGCCATAAACGCCATTCAACGGGAGACTCTTACCAGCTTCCTAAGCTTCCGATTTCCGAATAGTGTTATCGGAGTTTAACCACGTCCTATTGCAGACGAAGAGCTTCAGTTGTCTCGCGATGCCTGCCTAACTTTGGCCCAATTACGTTCTGGATATTGTACATAGTAGGTTAGCGTCCTACTTATCCAGGTATCCAAGATGCTTTTTATAGAGCTAAAAAAGTGCAGCTGAAGTTAATGGGCTGCTCGCTGGACTGTAAATGTACCGCTGATAAAACTTGCTAGATTCATCCAGGCTAAACGAAAGAGGTGATTACCTCATACGAACCAACCAAGAGTTATCTCCATTTATGCATGGCGAGGACATTGTCAAATTTCTCAAACGCAAAGGCTAAGGTCGAGTAGACTTGTTCTAAGTATGGAAGACACGCGTGCTCAAAAACTAATAGTACAGCACAAACCTTTGACAATGAGAAGTAAAGGTTGTCCACGTAGGTGACTAATTGACTGTATAGAAGAAGGCCTACGAACGCTCGAAGTAACCAAATGGAAATATCTACCAAGAGACAGAGAGACCTAGAGGAATGTCATGGAGAAGGCTAAAATCCAGCACGGGTTGTAACGCTAAATGATGATGAATTGTATAATTCCGCTAGCCTGAAAACTTATCGCTGCATTACTCCCGCCAAGTAAGACTACTTTCTTCTTCGCCTCTCGAAGAACAGAAAAAACGTTATTGTACATGTATCGCAAAATCTTGGAAAAGGGATAACATTGTGCCAGGCAACTCTTAGACTATGCGAAAGAAAGGTGCTGAGGAAGTTTTTCGGACTTTTGCCCAGTGACGTTTGTCAAATTTCGCGTACGATCTTTTTATTTTTTCGCTTTTTATTCTTATAGGATGACTGGTTATGCAATTCCAGCAGACTGTAGTTCTCCGGCTGTTAAAGAACCAGTGAAGAGACTTTCGACTTATTTGCGGCAGCTGGCATGAGAAAAGGAATGACTGTATTGTAATTTAAGAAAATAAACTCAGTCCGTTTTCGATTTTTGAAGCAACGATAAATTTGAAGAAGTCGCCAGTCAAGATATCAATTTAGTGCCGAGGGCAGTATTTGTAGGCTCTTCAATCAAGAACACAAGAGTAAATTGTTAAATAGGCTCGCTGATTGAAGAGGATTTTGGCGAGTTCTTCGCGTATTCCCATATCGCCAGTCTAAGTCCAAAATTGAATTTCTCTTTTTACTTTGCCAATGTTTGCTTGCTTTTCGGCAGAACCATACCTTCTCTTCTAAAAAATCTATCAGCTCAGATGCATATTTTCAACTCTAAACACATTGCTGTGGTTGTTATGAAAATGTCTATCCCAGTCTGGTTAGGTTAGGCTGTGGTGGTAATTGGTCTGTACAACCAACTCACTTAACTCTTACAGGTCCGTTGTGATATCACGGTGCAATATAAGAACCTCATTTATTTTTCTTCGTGGAACCATTTTGTGGCTCTTATGAAGTGCGAGGACCAATCCTGGTCCCATCCTCACGCAGGCAGTTGTGAAGATAGTTGTTTCTGTTTGTGTGGGGCTTATACCGAGCCCCGACGGAGAGTAGGTTCAGCTTCTAAACGTGGCCATGCTGGAGCGCAGAATATCCATAAGGTTGTTAGGACAACTTGTAAACTTCTTGCTATGGACGCAATAATCAATTCTGTCAATCAAAGATGGATTAGTGTCAATATGTATCTGTGAAATTGTTAGGCAAACATGGCCAAGGCTAAATTTACGTCTATCCAAGAATATTACAAAATTGAGTAGACTTCATATTAGGACCTTACTAGGGGCCCGCATAGGACATTGTCTCATAGGAAATTATGTAAGGAGATTAAGCGTTAAGATGCATGATTTCTATTCGAGCTGCAGGAATGAGGAGGAGTTGGAAATAATTCAACACTGATTTGCACATGCCCGGCTCTAGCCAGAAGCAGAAACCAATATTTAAGATCGTACTTTTTCGCTTTGTCCAAAGCTCAGGATGGTTCAGTTTGTCTGTCTGTTTCGTAGTCTAAGTGGTGTCGCAGTACCCATGTGCGATGCGGCTGGTAAACCTAACTACCTACCAAAGATATTTGTCTTTAAAAGCAATTGCTAGACCATCTGTGTATTCCATCTGAGTCTCCGCTTTAGCTATAATTGGGAATGGTTTTTAACGGGGTTATTCACAGTCTGCGCGCATAACCATTATCTGGGACTTTATGTATGTCTTCAGGGACGGTATCGAGAGCGAGCCGCTTGCTCTAAGCTAGAAGCCAGCTTACAGCCGCCCCTTTTGGTGCACAAAAGTTACAAAAATTCGTAAACAGGCTCTATAATACTTTGTTGAGTTCTTAAGTCGAATATCTCGGAATATCTACACGTGTGACTGGTTTCTATCCAGGAGATAGCTGACCGAAACCGATCGAAATGAATGAGTTGCTGGTAGGTAGGTGAGATGGTTGAAGTCCCAGTCTGGCACTTCTCAAGTAGCACTGAAGCGCCGTTTTGATACCATTATGAGACTTCCAACAGGCAGATATCTACAGCCAGCCAGTGCTGTTGATATAACGGAGGAGATTGATTAGATTTAGATTGGCGCACTGCCGAAGAAAGGAACGCCCAGGAACACCTTAATCGTCTAGCTGCCAAACCTGGACATTTACAGAGAAAGTGCTCAACAGTCTCCTTCTCTGAAAGGTCCCTACAGCTTCTGCAATGAGGGTTAAATGGTAACTCTAGCTTTTCCGCGTGTGTGCCGACGTTCAGTGACCGGTAAACGCAGCTAAGAGTTTTGAAATTGCATGGCGAGGAGTGCGAAGCACTTTCTGAGTCCTTCGTATATCGTATTGGCGCCAAAAGGTTATCGAAATAGCACATGAAGAAATGGAGCTCCATATTTTCTGCGCTTTACTGAGAAATAATAATATGCAGTTCCCCTTTAACAACTGCCAGGGGGATGTCGATGACCGGGTAGGAGGTCTCTGAGGCCGATTCAGTCGCCTTCCTTGCAAGCTCGTCAGCAATTTCATTTCCCTCTATGCTTCTATATCCTGGAATCCAGATCAGAGAAATGTTACCTGCACAGCCAAGAGATTTGATCTCCTCCTTACAGGAGTTTACTAATTTCGTTCTGCACCATGGCGTCGTCAGAGCCTTGATCGCGGCTTGACTATCGGAGAAAATGTTAATATCTCCCTCGCTCTCGCGTTCCCTTAGCATTTTGCATGCCTGCAGAATCGCAAAGACTTCTGGTTGAAAAACACTAGCAATATTCGGCAGTTTAAAGGAGATAGATAAATTGGTTGATTTAGGGAAAACCACTGCTCCGACTCCCAATTCCATCTTGGAACTGTCAGTGAAGACAGTGGTGCAAGCTTCGGTGCAGATTTTTCCCTCGATCCAATCTTGCCTATTTGGAAAGATTGCCCTAGCACGACCCTCAAACTCTAGTTTGCGGATAGAGAGATGTGTTCGAAGTGCGGAGAAATACGGTGTTAACTGCCCGAAAATGCTGCTATGTCCCCTGAGAGATAGCCTCCAGAGGTCAACCTCCTTTTGTCCTTTGAGCTGCGATGGAAATGACGGAAAAGTCGATAGGAAGTAAGTGCAAAGCGACATTCAGGGCAGCACTGGGGCAAGTTTTACTTGTTCCGGTGATGCAAATGCATGCAGTCCTTTGGAAAGTCCCCAGTTTAGTGATATTGTAGTCTTTCGGAAGAGCTTCCCACCAAACCAGGCATCTATACGTTATAATTGGCAAAACCACTGCGTTGTACATCCACAGCACGACCTGTGCCTTGAGTCCCCATTTTTTAGCGAACAGGAGTAGAAGGCTATACTGGCCTTTTTTACCCGATTTTCAATGAGTTCCTGGAACTATATGCGAAATAATTTTTTCTCGCTACTCTCAGACGAATGCCAGTCAGAAAGTTAACCCATTTCGTGGACAACTGCACATGTGGCTTACATTTTGGCGCACCTTTTATATCATTAGAAAATTTGAAAAACTGAAATAAAACGGTAAATTACTGTCTTTAATCCAACCATCCAGAATGAAGCACCCACACAAATGCACTACGTATGCGTGTATATGCAAAGCAAAAGGCAATTGTTTGATTGATTTTTTACATTAAATTTTTATTGTTTGTTTTTCATTTTTATTATTATGCTTTTTTTCTTATTTAAATTTTCTGGTAACTAATACAATACAATTCATTTATTTATAATATCTTTCTTCCATTTTTGGTTTGAATTAATGCCAATTTTATTAACTATTAGTATGAGTATAATTTACAGTCTGTGCAACGCGAGTTGAACAAACATTCAAGTATGTATGTATGCATGCATATGTGTACATATAACTATGATATTTGCCATAATTTATATTTGGAAAGTTATGAGCGGATAAGTTAGGGAAATTGTGTTGAAATTATGGCTTACTTGGTTGTATATGGATACCCTATATATATGAACCAATCCTTAATATATCGGAGAGGCCGACCTGACCAAGAATTTGTTTGGCAAAATTAATTTTAAATTATAATTGATATTATGTATTAATTTAAATTATATATTAAATTACAAGTAAAATAAAATTTTCTTTTCATTTTCTCCCAGACAATTTTTTTTTCAACGTTAAGAACCTCTGCAAAAATGCATGGATTTGATTGGTTTTTTCGATCGTTTTCTAGGCTATGGTTCAATTAACTAGGCACGTATGCAAAAAAAAAAAAAATTGGAAAATTTCATAATAATCTTTGATATTTTTAAAATAAAATTTTTTTGTTTGAAAATTTTTATTCGACGTTGCCATAATTTTTTTCGTTTTTTGAAAAATTTATGTAATTTTACATGCAAGTGTCACCAAGCTGAAATTCATTCAGGTATTTTGTGATTAATTTACAGGGACTTGAAAAATATTGGTACTAAAAAAATATGTAGATCCAAGAAATAAATCTCATCAATTAGGTTAGGTAAAGTGGCTGCCCTTCGACGCACCTAGGCCAATTAGAGGCCCCTTGTGCTACCACCGGAACTATCCTATCCTTACTCTACTTGGTCTTCTCTAAGTCATTGTATGGCCTTTAAAAAGCTGTCCGTGCTAGCTAGTTTAAGATTCGCAATATCCGCAAAGTTCTCCAGAAAAGCGAAATCGAGCGACCTCAACCGAGAGACCTCAACCGTCTTCTACACAGAGCCATTCACCCGCACAGAAGGTGCTCGACTGTCTCTTCCTCTTCTATATCCTGACAGTTTCTAGAATAGTCATTAGATGGTGGCCCTTATCCTCTGGAATGGCTTCCTATTAGACAGTTCCCAGATAGAGCACCTACTACGATTCTTAGATCCTTCCTACTTAATTTAAGTAGACTCTTAGTGTGACCAATGCTCCATTTAGGACACGTTTGTTTATTAATAGAGCAACTGTTTCCAGTTGGAATTGGCAATAGTAATCGTGTGTCTGCCTATTAAAATTTTACATGTTGCCAAGGGCATGGGTACGTCGACCTTGTCCTGCTTAATTTGGAGCGAGCAGCTGAATCTAGCTAACTCATCTGCTGCTACTATGTCCTGGCACCCAGAGTAGGCTAATAGAAAAATACTGTGCACGTACTTTTACTAATTGGTAACACTATTTTACTGTCTTAGATGAGTGTTTAGATGTTTGGAGCGATTTCAGAGTTGCTTGATTATCGGAGTAAATTAAGATTTCTCTAACTGTGACTACGTCTTTATTTAGCACTGAAAGGTTTTCTGAGATTGGCAAGATTTTGGCAAGATAAGCGAAAGGATATATTGGTGCCTACAGTTTCGGAATATACACCGCCTTCCCCTTGATCGTTGAGCTTTGAGCCATCAGTATAAATAGTGACCTTGTTTTCATTATTCATTACTACATTTTCCCAGTCCTCTCTGAATGGAAAATGGATTGTAAAAGCCCTGTCTAGGTAAGTATTCACTCAGTCACAAAAGCAAGTGGTGCTAGGAATACCAGGAAATATCCCAAGTATGCTCGACTGTTTCTGGTTGGTTGTTTTGAGTAACGAAGATTCCTTTAATCTTAGCGCCGCATTAGCGACTAGCTATCGACAGTATAGGGCAATTGGCAGTAAATGCAGCATAACACTTAGAGCCGAAGTTGGCGTTGTTTTGAGCGTCCAAGTAATATTGAGGATAGGCTTCGTTTGAATACTATATATTTAGCCGCTTGATTGACGTTTCATTTTAACAAGGGTTGGCCACCAGATCAGAAGTTCATTGGTCATAGTTGGTCTGAAAATAGATATACAGCTATTGAACTAGTGAACCATTTTAGCCTACAGTTTTTTACATGAGTGGAGCGCCGAAGCAGCCTTCTTTACTTTGTCCTGAACATTCAGCTTTCATGAAAGTTTATTGTCAAGGGTTAAGCCTAAGTAGGTTGCCTTGGCATCGATCGGCGGAACAGTTCCGTTGAGTGTTGAAAGTAGAAGATCGGGAATTTTATATTTCCCTGTAAATTACACTACTTCCATCTTGGCCGTATTGAGGCTTCAACTACTCATTTTGGCCCAGGTATCTATGTATTTTAAGGTTCTTTGCATTAGACTACAGCGAGTGTCTGGAAACTTCCTCCTTAGTAGTATATAATATTGTTCTATTTTTCATGAAATAAAAAAAAAAAATATGGCAATATCGAAAAAAAAATTTTTTTAATTACTAATTATTACTAAGTTTTTGACTAATATTATAATACCATGCTAGTGGAAAAATGTTGAAATTCGTTTTTTTGGAGATATGATTTTTAGAATATTGCCAGACATTTTTTGATTTATGTATTTACAGGTGCTCGAAAAACTTTGGTACTAGAAAAAAATTTGTATCGAAGATTTGATGAAATCTAAATAACATGGATAACGTTTTTTAAATAACATAAAAAAAAATATGGCAACATCGAAATTTTTTTATTTTTTTTTCATTTCTATTTTTAAATTAAGAAAAAAATATTAGACTAAGGATGTGATGAAATCTAACTTACATATAATATTGTTCACACAACACACTTTCTTACATAAAATAAAAAGAAAAAAATATGGCCATATGAAAAAAAAAATTAAAATTTGACTTTTTAATTTAAGAAAAAATATTAGATCTAAGATTGGATGAATCTAATTAGCACATAATATTGTCCATACATTACATTTTTTTAAATACGATCAAAAAAAAAAAACAACGATATGGTAACATAGAATTTTTTTTATTTTAATTTTTAAATCAAAAAAATATATGAGATTGAGGATTTGATGAAATCTAATTAACATATAATATTGTCCATATATCATACTTTTTTAAATAACATTAAACAAAAAAAAGTATGGCAACATCGATTTTTTTTTAATTTTAATTTTTAAATTAGGAAACAATATTAGATCGAAGATGTGACAAAATTTATTTAATATATAATCACTATACATCACACTTTCTTCCATAAAATTAAAAAAAAATTATATGGCAATATCGACTATTTTTTTAATTTCAGTTTTTAATCTAAGAAAAAGTATTAGATCGTATCTAAAGTATTTAGATAAAATCTAAATAACATATAATATTGTTCATGGATCACATTTTTTAAATAACAAAAAAAAAAAAAATATGGCAACATCGAAATTTTTTTATTTTTTAAGTTCTATTTTTAAATTAAGAAAAAATATTAGACTGAGGATTTGATGAAATCTAACTAACATATAATATTTCATACAACACATTTTCTTCCATAAAATAAAAAAAAAATATGGCTATATTAATTTTTTTTTTTTAATTTGACCATTTAATTTAAGAGAAAATATTACATTGAAGATTTGATGAATCTAATTAACATTTAATATTGTCCACACTCACATTTTTTTAAATAACATTAAACAAAAAAAAATGTGGCAACATCGATTTTTTTATTTTTTTATTTTTATTTTTAAATTAAGAAAAAATATTATGTTGAAGATTTGATGAAATCTAATTAACATATAATATTGTCCATACATCACATTTTTTTAAATAACATTAAACAAAAAAAAAATGTGGCAACATTAATTTTTTTTTAATTTTAATATTAAGAAAAAATATTATGTTGAGGATTTGATGAAATCTAATTAACATAGGATATTGGCCATATATCACACTTTTTTAAATAACATTAAACTAAAAATAAAAGTATGGCAGCATCGATTTTTTTTTTAATTTTAATTTTTAAACTAGGAAACAATATTAGATCGAAGATTTGATGAAATTTATTTAACATATAATCACCATACATCACACTTTCTTCCATAAAATAAAAAAAAAGTAATATGGCAAAATCAAAAACAAAAAAAAAAAATTGGTTTTTTAATTTTAGTTTTTAAATTATTATTCATTAATACTTAAATTTTCAAACATTTTGTTTTAGGTACATACGAGCTTAGTTAAATGAACCATAGACTACAAAGGACCAAAAGTCTATCAAATCCATGCAATTTTGCAGAAGGTTTTAACGTTCGAATAAAAAGTTGTCCTGGGAGAAAATGAAAAATCCGCTTTTGTACGCATCAAAGAAAATTCAATGAAAAACGCCAATTCCAATGGCAAAAAAAAACCTAAAATGTTTATGCGTATCTTCCAAAATTGTTGAACAAAAAAATTTTTTTAGTCATATTGCAAAATAAATTTTTGAACAGGTCGGCACGTGCGATTTGAAATGGATTAACCCATACGAGTTTGATTTGCTTGGTTTTTATGCCGCTAATTATGCCAAATCACGCCTATGATTGGGTTTGTATTCAGGAAGTATGCACATATGTAAGCACGTTTAAAATGCTTGCTTTTCGCCTACAGATTTAGATCCACTTAATTGCAAAAAATTGAACCCAGCGGGAGCGAAAAAAACACAGAATTTTATCTTCAATTTAAAGAAGTTTTGTAGGCAAAAAAATATCTGCTGAGAGAAAAATTATTCTATAAAAACTTCGATGAATTCTTATTGATAAATGGGTGAAACCTTTTATATTTTTTAACCAAAAATCCTATGCATTAAATAAAAAAAAAAAAATAGAATAAAAATTGTGTCAAAAGTTGCTTCAAATTTTTGTTATTGCTATTGTCGGCGACTTTTGGGGCTAAAGTCACCGCCACTTGGTTTCAATAACAAACAGCGCAATCATTATAATTTGTTTTTTTAAAGTGATGCAGATTAAGTTGAAATTATAATTATTGTATAATAAAAGATAATAACAAAAGGAAAAGAAAAGAAAAACAATAGAAAGAAGTCTTCAAATTATTGCGTGGCAAAATAGCGTTCTGAATGGGGTACCATTAAGTGCCCAACTAATCTAAAAATTATTATTACGCAGGATGCAACATGTGGGCCTTTTAAAAAATTTGAAAATGCATACTTGTACAAACATATGTATGTGTGTATTAGTTATATACAAAATTTCGTATTGCACATTTTTGGCTGTATATTAGGAAGAGTGGATTTGCATGCGAAATTATGCGGAGCAAATGTGTGCAAGACCACTTATGTCGGAAATACTTGGGTAACAGGTATTCCATTGATTTGAAATTAGTGAAAGTTCGCAAAGCAGCTAAAAAAAAAAAACAAAAAAACATTACTTTGCTTGTCTTAAAAATTAAAAAAAGAAAACGAGTGAATGTTAAACTTCCCTGAAAATTTTCAATAATTTGTAGAAAAAAATACTGCAGCGCAAATAAAGCTAAAAAAAACTTGTGATGCAGATGTATGTACATATGTAAAATTAGTTTCTTCCTACACAGCCTAGTTGTTGTTGTTGTAAGTAGCATAACCAGTCCTTATGCTTGCATAGGAAATGCTGTTAGAGTAACAGTCCTTAACCAGATATAAATCTGTGTCGTTCCAGCCCAATGTAGAACGCCGATAGATTCAGGAGCACACAAAGCACCAGGTGCTGGGATAACAGATGTATTTACGAGTAGATTACGTCCGAGTGATATATGTAATAAAAAAATATTCTAAGCCAGATTTCTATCAACCAACACCTAAAGCAACCTGCTGGGTAGCTACATTAATTTTTTGGACAGGGAGCAAACGAAGCCTAGAATTCGATACAGGGCTACCTATAATTTTATATCCACTACATAGAGAGCGGCATTTCCCTTTCATTGAAGTTTCTGATAAGCAGAACTGCGTTGTAAGGGTCAGTTTATTTTCTGATTAATTTGGAATTGCTTGATTATTTCTTTATTAAGATGAATGGTCAAAGACGGGATGCATCTCCAGCAGTAACACACAAATTTCCTCTCAGACTTATGCAAAATTAATCCTTTTGGGCTTCCAGTCACGAATTTAAGCAAGGATTTAAAATAAAAATAAATAATTGGCGCGTACACTTCTGTTAGGTGTTTGGCCGAGCTCCTCCTCCTATTTGTGGTGTGCGTGTTGATGTTGTTCCACAAATGGAGGAACCTACAGTTTCAAGCCGACTCCGAACGGCAGATATTTTTATGAGGAGCTTTTTCATGGCAGAAATACACTCGGAGGTTTGCCATTGCCTGCCGAGGGGCGACCGCTATTAGAAAAATATTTTTATTAATTTTGCTTTCACCGAGATTCGAACCAACGACCTCTCTGTGAATTCCGAATGGTAATCACGCACCTACCCATTCGGCTACGGCGGCCGCTAGGATTTGGTTTGGGTAAAATGTCTTCTTCTTATGACTTATCCAAAAAAAAAAAAAATAATAATGGTGGCTTGGGCTTTCAGTTGTAATATCATACACGAAAATGGGAAGACTAAGGAAGCTTGCTTTAGAAGATGCCGCAGTAACTGCTGGACAATAAAGAGCAAAACGTTCTGTGAGACTGACTAGGCGTTGTGTTTATAGGATAAATAAGAAAATAAATAAATGGCGCGTACACTTCTGTTAGTTGCTAGGCCGAGCTTCTCCTCCTATTTGTGGCTTACGTCTTGCTATTGTTCCACAAATGGAAGGACCTACAATTTTGTATTGCCTCCGAACGGTTTTTTATAATAATCTTTTTTTTATGAGGCTTTTTTATGAGGAGCTTTTTCATGGCAGAAATACATTCGGAGGCTTGCCATTGCCTGCCGAGCAGCGACAGCTATAAGGAAACACTTTTTTTCATGTTGCTTTTTCATGCGATTCGAACTTACGCACTCGCAAATGCTAGCCATGCACTAACCAATTCGGCTACGGCGGTCGCTGAATAAATTTTTGGCGGTCAGATATCGAGCAGATTTATGATCAACGCGCTTGTCGGCGATCGCAGTAGTCGAAATTTGTATGTATTTGTATCTCTAATCAAGAACCAGAAAGGTTGAACTTATTAGCTACGGTATGCTTGAGAGGCTGACTTTTAAAAAACGTATCCATAGGCAATGTATAACAGTGAGATTAATTATTTTTAGAAAAATGTCGAAATCACTTAACAAACTGTCAGAGGAGCCCGAATTGTACTATTATTTGTAGTGCACTAAAAACCCTCATAAAATGAATT